>BMAW01074179.1:1675991-1705677 GCA_019974015.1 Nephila pilipes
GAATTTAATATTGTCGAAGAATATAGAGAAAAGGCTTTAAGAATGGAACTAAAGTCTAAACGAGTATTAGAGAATATCAGAAGCAAACAAAACAATAAAGAAAGTAGCAATTCTAACAATAATTCTCATTTGACTGTGCGCGAAAATCCGTATAAAACGATTTCCCCGCGACTTCCTGAAGTTGAACTGTATAAATTTGGCGGTGAATTACGAGATTGGTTAACCTTCTGGAATCAGTTTAAAAACATACACGAAAATAAAAATTTAACTGATTGTGATAAATTTCATTACTTAATTCAGTCGACTAAAATTAAGTCAGAAGCTAGAGAGCTTGTTGAATCTTTTCCTATTACGAATGAAAACTACCCTTTGGCGATTGAAAGCTTAACTGAAAGATATGGACGAAAAGAACTATTAATTGATTTTTATGTACGAGAAATGTTAAGACTTGTTTTAAATAACGCTACTAAAAAGAAACAAGATTCTTTAAGCGGTTTGTATAATAAACTTTCTACTCAACTTCCAGCTCTAAGTAGTTTAGGTGTAACTACAGATCAGTGTGGCGTAATATTATATCCTTTAGTCGAAAGTTCATTACCGACCCATATATTGCGATCCTTTGAAAGACAAAGAAAAAATATTGACTCCGAACAGAGTATATCAACACTGGATGCTATAGTTTCGTTTCTGAAGAGCGAAGTGCAATCAGAAGAAAAAATAAAATTAAGTAGATCTGAAATACTTCCCTATGAACGCGAATGCAAGCACTTGGCAGAGAGCCAAAGTACGCTCCCCTCTGCTGCTGAATTATTCATTCAAGAATCAACGGATACATGCGCGTTTTGTTTCAAGGTTCATGCAAATCGCTTTTGTAAAAGAGCTTTTTTCATCCCACTAGAGGAAAAGATCGCAATAATAAAAAAGAAAGGATTGTGCCGTGTCTGCTTGGCTAAGGGTCATCTTGCTTCTAGATGTCGATCTCAAATAACATGTCAATTGTGTTCTAAAAGACATTTAAAGTTCATGTGCCCAAACATTGCATGTAATAAATCTGATTCACCCAAACAAGAAGTAAATGATAAAAATATTAATGAAAAAACAGTTGATTCTTTACATTCTCGGGCAACGAATGAAGTTATATTACAAACTCTTGTTGTAAATGTACATGGCATCAAGAAAGAGCGTAAAGCTAGAGCTATTATCGACACGGGATCGCAAAAATCATATATATTGAAATCTACTGCTGAAGATTTGGGTTTTAATTTGCAGAGGGAAGAGGAATTTCGCCATTCCTTATTTGGCGGAACGAAAACAAGGATGTATAAACACAAGTGTTATAAAATTTACTTGAGTAGTCTTGATAGTAACTATATTTGTAAATTAGATGCTTTAGATCATGATGTCATTTGCAATGATATTTCTAGTGTAAAAAATGGTTCTTGGATACATGAATTGAAAACTAAAAATATATTATTAACCGATATTCAAGAAAACACAGGGCCTTATACTTTTGGGTGCCCTTATACAGGGCCTTATACAAGGAAAAGATACTTTTGGGTGCAGACGTTGCCGGTAAGTTAATTACTGGTCGACGAGAAGAGTTAGAGACAGGCTTAGTAGCATTAGAAACCAAATTAGGTTGGACTTTGTTGGGTAAAGTACCCCGATATACCGACGAAAAAGATGCAAGTATGAATATCGTAACCATGTTATCTCAAGCAGATATTCCTGTTTCTTCACTGTGGGATCTGGAACTACTTGGTATACGAGATCCTATTGAGCAAAATTCAAGAGAGGAAACTGAAAGGGCTGTCATGTTTCACTTTCAAGAAACAATTCGGCAAAAGAGAGATGGGAGATACGAGATCCATATGCCTTGGAAAGTGGATCGTGCGTTTCTAACAGACAATTATGAGTTGTGCTTGAAAAGACTTGAATCTACTACTAGGAAGTTGGAAAAAACTGGTTTTAGAGAAAAGTATCATGAAGTCTTTAGAGAATGGTTAGAAGAAGGAGTTATTGAGGAAGTTCCTGGAACTGAGTTACTTGTTGGTACTCATTACCTTCCACACCGACCCGTCATCAAAGAAACATCCACAACCAAGATAAGACCGGTGTTTGATGCCTCTGCTAAGATCCACAACCATCCATCATTAAACGACTGTTTGGAGACTGGAAATAATTTAATTGAAACAATTCCTTCTATTTTGGTGAGATTTAGACTGAAACCAATTGGTGTAATTTCAGATATCAGAAAGGCTTTTTTACAAATATCCTTACATGAGAAAGATCGAGACTTCGTACGATTTCTTTGGTATGACAATGAGGGTAATATGCGAACTTTCCGGCATGCTCGAGTTGTTTTTGGCATCACCAGCAGTCCTTTTCTGTTAATGGCAGTTATTAATCATCATTTATCAAAAGAATCAATTAAAGAACGTTACTTTGAAGAATTTCTTAAAAAATTGATAGATAGTTTTTATGTCGATAATTGCGTAACTAGTGTACAAAATAATGCCGAACTAGAAACATTCGTTGAATCTGCAACTAATGTAAGGAAAGAAGGAATGTTTGATCTCAGAGACAGGGAAAGTTCTGCCGTTCCTGCATCTTCACAAAATGCAACGTCACCAGTATTAGGATTGATTTGGGACAGAAATTCAGATACCTTAGAAATAGGCTCAGAATCTTTGAAATTTGATGAAAAAGAAAAGATAACTAAAAGGAAAATACTTTCATTGGTTAGTCGAATATTTGATCCCATAGGTTTCTTGGCACCTGCATGATTCAGCCTAAGGTTTTGCTGCAATCCACTTGGAAAACCAAAGAATCATGGGATGATGAAGTGAACGATGAAATAAAGAAGAAATTTTTAAAATGAGGGAAGCAACTGAAATACTTCAAAAATATAAAAATTCCAAGATGGTTAGGTGTGATGGAGGAATCCAACTTAAGTATCCATACTTTTGTCGATGCCAGTAAGACAGCTTATGCGGCATGCATTTTCTTAAGAAGTGAATCCTGTAGGGGCTCAGTGACTGTCCAATTACTTCAAGCCAGATCACGAATAGCTCCAATGAAGACCATTACAATTCCACGTCTCGAATTAATGGCCGCTGTCATTGGTGCTAGGCTTTTTAGTTCTATGAAGCAATCCCTGAAACTTCCCTACATGAAGACTTACCTTTGGACTGATTCTTCCACAGTTCTTACGTGGATAACTCGTCGAGAACAGTGGTCGGTATTCGTTGCCAACAGAATAAGTGAGATAAGAAAATTGACAACTTCGGAAGATTGGCTCCATATTTCAACTGACCAGAATCCAGCAGACATTTTATCAAGAGGTTGTGGACCTAAACAACTTCAAAAATGCAAGTGGTGGCAAGGACCAGCCTGGTTACAGAATCCGAAAGAACAGTGGCCAAAGTCAGCTGTAAATATTGACGAAAAAGAAGTAGAAATAGAGAAACGAAAGTCAGTCATCTCTGCTAATAACACAGAGCTAGAGTCAATTTCATTACAGTTGGCTAGAAGATTTTCAAAGATGGTTAGAGTTATGACTTGGGTACTGCGTTTTCAACCAAAGGCCAAAGACTTCAGACAATATACAGAACTTACAAATGAGGAACTGTTAAATGCACAAAAGATTATTTTTCGTGTAGTACAAAAAGAATGTTACTCTAATGAAGAAACACGAAAAAATTTGAGAGGTCTTCAAGTATTTGAAGATGAAGAAGGAATTTTACGATTGAAATCTAGATTGATAAATGAAGAAGAATCGAAATATTTTATTTCTCCAATAATTCTACCATCAAAACACCTGGCAGTAAGAAGATTTATAGCACAAGAACATGTTTCTAACAAACATGCTGGGACATTAACTCTTCTGACTATTTTGCGGGAAAGATTTTGGATAGTGAAAGGGAAAAGGACTATCCGGAGTGTTATCAAAGAATGCTTAACATGTAAAAGGCAAAGAGTGAAACATCTTGAAGTACCTTTTCCGCCTCTTCCAAAAGATCGAACAGAGTTAGCAGCAGTTTTTCAAGTATCTGGAGTAGACTTAGCTGGACCTCTGTTGACTAAATCTAAACAAAAGGTGTGGATAGTACTTTTTACTTGTGCCGTATTTAGAGTTGTCCATCTAGAACTAATACCTTCCCTTAGTACAAATGACTTCATCCAAGCTATGCGTAGGTTTATTGCCAGAAGAGGACGAATTTCTGTGATGTACTCAGACAATGGTACTAATTTTACAGGACTAAACAAAGCTTTGAAACAATTAGATTGGACTACAATTGAAAGTGAATTTAGAGTCAAGGAAATTCGATGGAAGTTTAACCCACCCTCCTCTCCATGGTGGGGAGGTTTCTGGGAACGCTTGATTGGAATTTTGAAAGATCTTTTAAGAAAAAATCTTGGGCGCTCCTGTTTGTCTCTCGAGGAATTGCAGACCCTCGTCTGTGAGTGCGAATCTGTCATGAATAGCAGACCACTAACTTACATATCTGAGGAACAAGAGCTGAAAACTTTGACCCCATCTATGTTTCTTCAGGATATTCCATTGAATAATGTTTCCGATTTGGATCAAATTGAAAAGACTAATATTGTTTTGAGATGGAACTATATTCAGAAGGTTCGTGAAAATCTAAAAGGTTTAAAAGGGAGTACCTGGGTTTCCTTCGTTCATCAGTTACCAAAAGAGAAGATAAGATAAATGTAGGTGACGTAGTTTAAATTGGTACAGATGATAAAAAAAAGGTTGCATTGGCTGCTAGGAAGAGTACTGGAGCTTTTTCCAGGAAAAGATGGAATCATCAGACTTGTTGAACTGCGAACTGAAAAGGGAAACGTACTAAGACCAATCGAACGACTGTACCCTTTGGAATTGAAACTAAACTACGAGCAAGTCGTATCTGAAAACCGGAAGGGTCCGGAAGTGGTAACTGAATATCCCGAGCTCAATACTGACTCTAATAAAACTGTTCCCGTGACTAGCTCAGGACGAGAAATAAAACCAGTTAAAAGACTGGATTTATAAACTTCTAAACAAACTTTTGAACTTTCTATATTTGAATTTTAAAATATTGATTTAAATTTGCATTCCAATATTTTGGAATATTTGTATTGCTATTTGTATTTCTTTTTTTATCTCAAATTGTATGCATATATTATCTTTATGTTTATTGTTTTGAGTTTGTATCCCCAAACTCAAGGTGGGGAGAATGTTGCGTCATGATCAAACTCCATGAGAGGTAAGTTTCTCTGTTGGAGAGTGGCAACAGAAGAAAGAGAGGGAAAACCTGTAACGGTTGTGTTTTGGAAAAGATGATGGCGAAAAAGAGTGTTTAATGTTTGTACTGTGCTGTGCTGTTTTGATTTAAATACATGTTTTGATTTTTCCTACAATGTTGTCATCTATAAACAAAACTGCCTACATTCATTTTCACAGTAAAATCTAACAGGAACTACACCATCCATATCCACCAAAAATAGTTTTGCGATCCTTGAAAAAGATAATCCAAATCAAGCCGATAAAGATATCCCACCCCTGCCTCCCAAAATACAAGCAATAATGAGATGCTATAAAACAAACTATAATTTAATCCTTCAGGAAATCCATAGAACCCACCCCCAATCTTCCACGGGAGAATACATTTAAATCCAACCCGCAAACGAAACTCATCATCATGAAATTACCACCTACTTAAAATCAAAAGGAAAGGAATATTATGTAATTCAGCCCTAAGCTTTAAGTCAGTTAAGGCTGTAATAAAAGGTTTAACAACAAGCACCAACATCGCAGAAATTGAAGCTGAATTCAAAAATAGGGACTTTCTCGTTCAAAAGGTGGCGTTGCTTAAGCTGCGCCATTCTAAAACCCCACTCTGGATGTTCCTGGTGGAAATCTGAAAATACACCAGACATCTTCAAACTAATTAACTTACTCTACATGCAAATTACAGTTTGATTTCTTCAAACGTAGACCTGGGACAACCCAGTGCTACAACTGTAATTATTTTCACCACTCGAAGGTGTGTAAATTTACGGAGTACCTCTCCCCAGAGTGGGAGATACCTCCACATTAGAGCTATTAAATATGAGAAAATTAAGAGAGTTCCATAAGATTTGCTAAAAGGTAGGAAGAGGTTCTACGGTCAACATTATATGTCCACCAATCGGACAATATAGGACGAAGCCTCTCGCTCGACCACCTCGCGGTGGCCGAGCGAGAGGTCCGGAAAGTCGGAAAGGCAACCTCTTTCCCCGCAGCACCGGTCTCGAATGAATGAGGCCGGGGGAGGTGGGAAAAGTGTAGAGAGAAAGGAGCGTTCTGATTGGTCGAACGCTCGAGGAGAGAGAGAGAGAGGGGAGAATCCGCCAGCTAGCTGACTTTTTCTCCGTGGGAAAAAAAGGAGAGAAAAGGAAAGTCCTTCGCTATCGTTCGAACATAAATTAAATTTAGAAAAATATGTTAGTTGACAAAATTAAGGGTCGGAAGGTTTGGATGTCTATTTGTGACCTAATTCGCGCGGAATGAAGTCAATAAAAGCAATTTGGAAGAGGAAGGAGAGATATTTTAATGATTTGGCGGATTGTTTTCCGTCCAGGATTTAGAATTTTGAATATCTGGGTTTTAAAGAGATGTATGTCTAGCAGCAATTAGAGAAAGGCTGATAGACTGGTTTGATTAAGATAGGTTTAATTTGGAATAATTAATTTAAGAATTAAATTAAAAAAATTTAAAAATTAAATTAAAATTTTTAGAAGTGAACAACAGTGCTAATGGGTACCCAGGGAACACCACTAGTTTGCTGTACGGGGTTTGTGATCCAAATGAGGTATTGAGGTTGTGACGTGTGAGCTCTTTTGATGGTAGGGAAATTATCGAACGTTTGTTTGAGTAGAGCTCTGGGGCGTTTGACGGCTGCCTTACGAAGAGGACTGATTTTGTAGTTTGATTGCAGCCTCAATAGCGCATTGGGGGTGGCTTGGTAGTTTTTGAAAGAAGTTTTTAGATTGCCTTTTAATGAAAGTCATAATTTGTTCTACTTTAAGATCCCTATAGATGACTTCATTCCGAATTAACCAGGGAGCGTTTACAATTTTCCTAATATAGGAGTTGGTTGCAATGTGCAATTTCTTTTTATGGTGAATCATGGCGCTAGCTCCCCAGATTTGGGATGCGTACGTCATGACCGGTCTTACAATGGTTCTTTTCCCCACTCACCAGAAAATTGCTAGCTCAAGCCCCGATGAATGATACGTGGCGAACATCACAAAACCGGCGAGTGTGATATTAAAGAAAAACTTGAAAAACCTTTTGGCATAAACTGCAAAGGAATCCATATCGATTCGTGGCGGGGTGCCTCAATTTTCCCTAAATGAAACAAAAAAAAAGGAGATTCTTTCCCCAAAAAATTCACCAACGCACAGGCATATAGGCCAATGACGGAAGAAATTTCCTATGCAAAAATTACAAAAAATAAAGATTCACTCGACAGGAGATCTAAGTCGGCAAAACCGACCATTTCCTAGTCTGAATCCCCCAAATCAAACAGACATCAACAAACAAATAAAAATACCAACAATAACAAAAATACCCATGATATTTTCTCCGCAATAGGTGAACTAAGATCATTATTCACGAAATTCCCTAACCTCCTCGAAGTCACAAAGCGAATGTCTTAGACAAACGATGACTTCGAGAAATTTGATATTTTCTATAAGGGCATGTGCCTATCATCCTCTAGATAATGGGTTACACAAACTTCGGACTCAAAATTGCGTCATAGAATGCGAACGGAGTCAAGTCGGGAAGTTTTTACTTAGAGGGGTTGAGGGTTTTTTCGAAATGTGCCAAGATCGCCGAACTGAGTAATTAACGTTCCAATACGGTAGTCGTCCAATTGAGATTACATCACAACAATGACGTAGAAAAGAGTCTTAGGAAAATGGAGTAATAAGACTTTTTCCTCCGCTACATAAAAAAGTTCCAAATAAAATTATACCTTTTATAATAACTGTATTTTAAAAAAATGAATTCTTTACAACAGTTTCGAGCTCCGCTACATAAAAAATTCTAATATATATTTTATATTGATAGTATTTTTTAAAAAAAATTATCTCTCATAAAAAAGTTCCAAATACAATAATAATATATTTTGTAATTGATTGTGTTACAAAAAAAGTAAGAGTAAAAATTTATTAAATTTCTTAATTTTTTTAATGTAATAAATTTAAAAATTTATTAAAAATTTTCCAATTTCATGTCAAATATGAGTTATTAATACACACTAGTAATATGACAGGATAGTACTAAAAATATTTTTTCATGATTATAAACAAAATCAGGTTGAGCGAAGTGTCTGAAGAACTGGCGAATTATTTGATTGTTGCTTAATTGATCGTATTTAAAAAATATATATTCTCTCATAAAAATGTTCCAAATACATTTATATATTTTGAATTAATTGCATTTTTGAAAAAATAATTCTTTGCACCACACACACAATTTCGAGTTCTGCTACATTAAAAAGTTTCAAATATGATTATATCCTTTATATTGATTGTATGTTCAAAAAAATATTCTTTACACCATTTTCTCGTACTATCGAGTTGCGAGTCTTCATAGATAAGCCTTCTCCCAATATTATCCTACCACAAGAAACACACCTTAGACCAGGTATCAACTTCAAAATTCCAAATTACACAACTTATAGAAATGATCGACCCAACCAAATACACACAGGAGGAGGTACTGTTCTTCTGATACGAAGCTCTATTCCACATCACCACATACCAACACTCTCTACGATGGTTTTAGAAGCGACGATTGTCACACTAACTCCGCCGAGAGAGGACGCCACTGTAATTTATTCACTTTACATTTCTCCCTCAGCCGGATTAATTAATACTCTGAACGACCTAGAAGAGATTGCTCAACTGGGAGACGCTTCTATTATTTGAGGAGATTTTAATGCCCACCACATTAGCTGGGACAGTAAAATTAAAAACAGTCGTGATATACTTGTAACAAGTTTTATACAGTCACACGAATACGAAATCAAAGCCCCTCACGCACCTAATTGCTTCGACCATAGCTCCGCCTCCACAATAGACTTCGCTCTGATCCAGAGCTTTCATTGGCTACGGGATCCTTCCTCGATTCCCGAGTTCACATCATACCACAGCTCGATCTTTCTAAATTTTCAAACTAACATGCAAACAGAAATTAACGATTGAAAAGTCTCCTCAAAATGGGAGCTTTTCTGCAACACTCTAAACAAAAACACCATACTCAACTTCAAGTCTTTCAACACTGGAGCAGAAATCATAGAGGAAATATCCCTCCTCCCACAGAACATTCTGTAAGCAATCAAACTGTCTTCAAAACCAGTCAACACGAACAAAACGCACTACATCAACGATTAACTTCGGAATATGTCCAAAATTAGAAACAAACTGAAAAAACAATGGCAGTTCAAACGAAGTCCCGCTGATAAAAATATCTTAAGCAATTACCAAAACACCATTAAAAGAAAAGTAAATGAACTCATACAGAAATCATGAGAAAATACCCTTCTTGCGCTTGACGCCGATGACGGCTCGCTCTGGGGGATGGCAAAAGCCCTACTCAAGAAGAGGACTCCCGTTTCGCTCCTCTTAAAGATCCTAAGGGTATCGCCCTTTCTGACAGAGAGAAAGCAAATTTCCTTGCTGACTCACTCGGAAAGCAATTTCAGCTAAATAATTTTAAAAACCTAAACTTTGACAAAAACACAACGGATGTCGTTCACAACTTCATGAACAATCCAACAAATTTTTCAAATGCCCCCCCCCCCTCAATGCTATCAGAACTTCTCGCTTATATTAAGAAAATTAAAAAGACCCGGTTATGATACGAATAACAAATAAAAATTATTTTTCAAATTGCGACAATAGTAAAAGATATCATTACCTCAGGGCATTTCTCTCAGTCTTGGAAGAATGCATCTGTCATTCCCATTATTAAACCAGGAAAAAATCCTGCCCTCCCTGATAGCTACCGCCCCATTTCCCTCCTTCCGATTTTCAGTAAATTTGCAGAAAAAATCATACTTAATAGATTTAATGAATTTTTAAAAAATAATGATATACTGATCCATGAACAACATGATTTCAGAAAAAAATTATTCACATCACACCAGCTGCTCCGTGTTGTTGAACACATAAAGGCCGGCTTAAATAATGTAAAATCCGCAGGTGCAGTCTTCCTAGACATTCAAAAAGCATTTGATAGCTTGGAATGAGGGACTGCTCTACATATTAATTAAAATTAAAACAAACCCCACACTAATTAAACTATTTCAATCCCGCCTAAATAATAGAACCTTTAAAGTGAGAGTCAATAACTCTCTCTCAAAAATTACCAAAATAGCTGCTGGAGTAGCCCAGGGCTCAATTTTTGCACCAACCTTATTTTCGGTTTACGTGAACGACATTCCCAAAGCATTCAACACGATTCTCTGCATGTACGTAGATGACACGGCGATACTAACACAGAACAAAGAGCCACTCCTAGTGGCTCGAGCACTTAAAAAACGCATTACACAACTAGAAGTCTGGTTTTCCAAATGAAAAATCCCACTGAATGCTTCAAGAACGGAGGTCGTCACAAAACAAAACCAGATCATTCAGACACAAAACCAGAAATCGCTATTAATTCTCACAAGATCACCTGGTCTAATCACACTATATATCTAGGAATCATCCTTGGTAAAAGACTCACGTTCGAAAAACACATTACACAATGTATTAAGAAATTCCGAGCCATCGCAATCTCGGTTTACCACCTAATTGCTCGGAATTCTAAAATAAATATAGAAAACCAGTTGCTTATCTATACTCAGATTCTCAGACCAGTCCTGACTTACAATTGTCCCATTTGTCGTTTCGCTGCCCATACACACATAAACAAACTTGTAAAATCCCAAAATAACATTATTAGACAAATAGTTAATGCTAGATGGTTCATGAGAAACTCAGACATTGACATCTCCATCGACTTCCCCACCATTAGACAAATCATCCACAAAATTTCACCTTTCTTAATAATCTTAATTCTTTAATAATCTCATGAACATCGACAATAATACACTCCATAATATTTGCAACTCTAATCCTCATATAAATATTAAAAGACCAAAAAATGTACTTCTAAATTTTTAAGTTTCAAATTACATAAATACACCAACGCACTTATAAACACATAATATTTTAATATGATTCCCACTCACCATATGTCACTATATGCACTTCAACTTTTCAGACGCAAATTTTTTCACGACCAAACTACCAGCATGAAAGACAGCTTTCCCATTGGTCGGCTGGGAAAGTAAGATGCATATCCCAACTTCTCTGCTCACCTCTCATCAACCAATAAGATAACTTACAATTTCTTCAAGATAACATAGCATTTTTTCTTGCATTTTGTGCTGTTTCATGTAATTTTAATTCTTAAAATTTCTAAAGTTACCATTAAATCTTTTCATGCCATAAATTTAAGTATTCTTCATTAGTTTTTCAACACAGTTCTACTCTGGAAAAAGCCGAAGTAAAGCTCACAAAAATATAAAGAAGATATGGAGATTAAGAGCATCAAGCTCAAGCGTTCTAATGTCACCTTGTCAACCAATTTTTTTAAGAATCAACTCTTTCAGTTGGCGTTTTCTCACCATCGTCATCTTTACAGAGCATTTTTGTGCTCTATCTTTTTAGGACAGAAAATCAATCTTAAGAAACTTTTTCTTTAGATTAAGTACTCTCTTCTTTAAATTAAGATGAGGGGGTAAATTTAATATCTCTTAAATAGGAACCCCGTAACCTTATGCCGCAAGCCGAATATGGTATTTCGGCAGAATATGCCGGCACGTTTTGGAGCAACTCATTGGGAATTTGAGGAATCCCATAGAAAAAGTTAGTGGATTGCTTTTCAATAAAATCAAGCATGGGTTCACTTTTTATATATTTATGCATAACTTCATTTCGGACAGATCAAGGAACATTTGTGGTCTTCTGGGGGAGTCTTTACTTTTTGGGCCGAAGATTTTTCCCCGCCAAATCATATTTCTAGTAAAAGATTAATCGCCAAGCCATTGTCCTTGAGAGGAACCTTGCTCAAGACGAACCGCTGGGTAAACTCTCTGAGTAGTAATACACTGTTTTTATTTTACATTCACCAGTTTTCCTACGATCTTGTTTTCTGAAAAGTGTTTTTCACTAAATTGCGCCCCAGTTATCTTCCGGCTGTTTACATGAATGTTTCGTTAAAGATTTTAAAGGAGCCTCTATTAAAATGAACCGCCTAAAAAAGGAAATATTTTTTTAAAAAAATGTTTACCAATTTGTAGAAGTAAATTGAACTTATATCGTAAAAGCAGAAGAAATTAGTTAAAGTAATTACACTCAGTAACTTAAAAAACGAGGTACCAAGAAGGAGTTGTCCGATGGAAACAAAAATTGGCAGATAGGAAAAATATGTACAGAATAGAAAATTTCAGAAAAATTGAATGATTTATTTCTGCATTATATTGTTACAAGTTAACGAGCTCAATAAGGTGTTGACCCGTCTCTAGCCTGGATGCAAGCTGCCACATTACGTGGCAAAGAGTAATAACGTACCCTGATGGTCTCTTGTGGTATTTCTTGCCAAATTTGCTCGAATTGTCGGGCTAGGTCAACAACATTCCCTAGTCCTTTGCATCATATCCCAGACATGCTCGATTGGAAAGAGATCTGGCTGGCCAAGGAAGTAATTGACAAGCTGTAAAACAATTCATAGCAACACGGGCCGTATGTTGTCTGGCATTATCTTGCTGAAAAATAAGGCCAGGTACTGCAAAGGAAAAATAGTAAAAAAAAGTCTCAGAATGTCGTCGACGTACCGCTATGCTGTAAGTGTGCCTCTAATGACGACCAAAAGGGTCCGGCTATCAAGGGAAATGGGATCCCAGACCATTACTCCTGATTGAGGGCCTGTGTTGCGTGCAATAGCGAAAGCAGGATGCTGCCCTGGACGTCTCCAGAAACGTTTTCGATAATCATTGGGACATAGTTGGAAGCAGGTTTCCTCACTAAACACTTTACGTCCCAAGTCAGCATCATTATAACCTTATCGAACCAAGCACCACAGTAATCTGGCTCGACAGAGTGCAAGCGTGAGTGGCAGGTGACGTAGTGGTCGGTACGAGCGTAGATTTCGCTCTGTCAACCATCTGTGAATGCTCTTGGGGACACTCGTGTGCAGGTCACTCGCCTGATGGTTGATAACGATGAATCAGGTGCTGTGATAGCTGATCTGCAATCACTCTGTCCTAACGATCTGCTGTGGCCCTAGGTCGACCGCTACCAACTGACGCTGATATTTGCCATTGTCCACCCATTCCTGCCAGCATCTTCTAATTGCCGCATCGCTTCGACTCATATGACGAGAGATTCTCCGATTTGCCTAACCTGTCTCCGGAATTTTAATCATTTGCATGTTCGGTCCAAATATCTTTGCATACGAAATTTCATTACAATCGGGCTACTTCTTCTTGGTGCACTATTTTTTTTTTTTTGTTATAGAGTTAAGTTTCTTTTTTTCTTTCATTTTATTTATTTATTTTTTTTGCTTAACAATGAAATTAGATTTTTTTTTTCATTATCATCGAAATACGGAAGATCATTCTCATATATTTCGAAATAGTCAAATTCTTTTCTGAATTTTGTTTAATTGTACTGAATTTATTCACAACTGATTTAGTGTATAACATCGAATATTTAATTCAATTTTTTTAAAAAAATATTAAAATTAATAGCTAAAGATATAATTTTGAAGTAAATTTAACTCTATAAGGAATTTGATCATTTTGAAGTGTCTTAACCCAATATTATTTTCCATTACTTATCACTATTTATACCTTTTAAAAAAAGTAATTTAAAATGAGCAAAAATATGTTTGCCTAAAGAATTTCAATAGTGAACAGCTTTGGAAAATTAGTTTGTTGTTCTTGATAATGAAATCCTTCAAGCGAAGATGTTAAAAATAAATATAGCTTATAATAAATCCAGAAATTCTTAACGATCGAAAAAGAACTCGACCATTTGCAGATAGAATTTTCGAAAGGGATGACTGTGAAGTGTTTTATCTCATGGAAATGAAATCAAGCAATATTATATTACACAGAGAAGCCTTTATCATACGAATGAAGAAAATTGTTAGTGGGTTCTAAATTTATCTCATGTTAACGTATCAAAATTTTAAAATTCGTTTTTTTTTCCTTAACAAATTAAGTACAGTTTAATTATTTCCCTAAATGTTGAGATTTATATTTTCAATAAAGGAATTCTACTGGAAAAAATCTCAATATTTAAAAACTTGTTTCTTTTTTATTGTGTTAAATTAAAAATTATTGGAAATATACTCGTTTCTCTTATGTGTCTCTATGGAATAAATTACATGAACATTCTTTTCTAAAATAGTCATACGTTTGAAAATTATATGATGTCAGAATTCTTTTCGATAAAAAAAAGTTTACCTTTTATTCAGTGCTATTTATAATACGATTAATGAAACTGTAACTAAAATTAAAAGCTAAAGAATTTAATTTACAACACATCTTTCGCTTAATGATAAAGAATGGCTTCATAATAGCTTTTGAATTAAATTAAAAGTAATTGGAATTTAATTAATTAATTTGAGAAATTAAGTTTTAAGCAATAAAAATCAAATTTACGTATTTTAAATATTAATGCAAAATAAGCAACAGATCAATTCAAACAGTAGATAGACCATGTTTATATACTTTTTGAACCAAAAAAAATTTGTACAAAAAGTTAAAAATTCACATTTTTTTTTATTTAAAGTTTTAAAACTTCAGTATTGTCTTAAAAAAGCTTATAGTAAAATCGTAACTTATTGAAAAGTGTAAAACAAAGCAAAGAACCAAATATTTTCACTGTGATATGTGGTTCATTGTCATATTTTTATTTTGCATCTTCTTTAATTGCATTCTTAAACAAGTTTAAATACATTTGAAATAATTATACTTAAAAATAAATAACTCTTAGAATATCTATTCCTTATTATTTTCTAGCCGTTTATTTTTGTGCCATAAATAAAAACTACTTTTCGATATTTCCGCTATTTATTTTTAACGATAAATTTAATAAAAACAATTACAATTCTGCAGCTTATTTTTATTTAAAAAATTTGAATAACACAAGACAAATTCTTAGAAACATCTATCTGCTACAGACCTAGAGCTGTCGATCGCGAAAAACACCAAAACAATGGGCTCCGGGAAAGCTAGCGTCTATTTAGCAGTCTGAAAAACAAAAATAAATTTAACTTCTTTATATATTGGTATACCACTTGGGTTTGACATACAAGGGGTAGCTAGACCCCCCCCCCCCACGAAACACACGTGATTACCATCCACGTAGACCACGGATTCTCAACAACATAACAAATGTTTAAAAAAAGAGAGTTAGACGTCAAAAACCCACTTACCTTCAGTTTGTTTTCTGTAAATTCAAAATATGTTTAAATTCTTTAATTTTCAAAAAAATTCACCTATATTTTCAACAAAATAACACATATGTATTATAAAAAAAATTGTTAATTGAACGTCCCCCAACTAAAAAAATAATGAAGGCTTTTGCGGAACTATGTTTTAGAAAAAATTTTAAATATCAGAAAAACTGCAATCAAACTAAAATATTAGTAAAAATTTTTTATGAATCAAAGGGAAAATGTATTTCCGCCAAACATTCATTATTTGTTTGCACTTTGTTGCATTCAAATGGGTAAAATAGTAAGGATTTGAAAACGGAAGTCGAACTTCCATAGCATTAAGGTCATTTTCAGTGAATTAAAAAAAATGAATAACACCCATAGATGACGCTGAGTATTCCAAGGTATTTTATTTGGCCTGTTAGGTTGACTCGAATTTTCGATTTAAGTGATAACTATATCACTATAGTGCTATGGTCAATTGGAGTAATGGGAGGACACTATAGAATTTTACAGCCTTAAAGATTAAAAAGAGTCTTCAGATTAATGGCATTTGACGGAGTACTTTTTTTTTGGAAAGGGGAGGTGCGGAAAGAGAGAGAGAAAGGAATAGGGACTTAATGAATTAAAGTTTTATTTCTCCTAGTAAAAAGAAATTTGAAAGGAAGAAAGGACTCTTAAAGTGCTGAAGATTAAAGATGTAAATTCTCTCTCTCACACACACACACACACATTTATCTTTATAATGAAAATATTATTGATAGTAATAAAACAATAAGAAATAAATAATTGAGGAACAGTTATTGTGAATAAAAATGAAAATAATAAACAAAATGAGATAAGAGTTGCTAAGCATCTTTCAACAGAAATGTTGCCTATGTATTAGTTTCGAAGATGTCAAAATTTAAGTTTGTAAACACCATAATTTAGCACTACCTTCCTTGTACTATTAAGCTATTGCCAGATGGCGCCACATGTTCTTTTTGGTTAGAGGCACTAGCACGATGAAAAAGGAAATTGCAAGCACGGTGGAAAGCGAAAGACTTCTTTAGCAGAATGATGGAGTGATGTTCGTGAATCTGTGTTTTATATATGTTTTGTATCCTGTCTTGTGTAGTGGAACGTGTCAAATATTAAATAATATTTGTTCCTGA
This sequence comes from Nephila pilipes, assembly GCA_019974015.1. Classification (NCBI taxonomy): domain Eukaryota; kingdom Metazoa; phylum Arthropoda; class Arachnida; order Araneae; family Nephilidae; genus Nephila; species Nephila pilipes. The sequence continues at coordinate 1,692,684 of BMAW01074179.1, forward strand.
AACCATACCGGCTGTTCATTATTTTATCCTGAAATAATAACAACATTGGAGGTATACAAATTGCATTTTACCACATTTTAATTTATACTTGTGTTATAATTTTCGGACGCGATGCACTTTGCCCCTTTTTTTTTCAATTATCGCCAACATTTACTTGTATCGTTAAGTATACAGATTATCACTTTTGAATCAATTTTACGCTGAATGCCAATGAATATCTTGTTAAACGAAAAGTACTTAACCTTTTTTTTTTACATTCTAACCTTCTGTACATTTCGATATGCAGGTCTTTATTTTTTTCTTTAAGTCTTGTTGGATTGAATCATATGTGATTGTGTTACTAAAAATTGAATACCTTAGGTGAGATGTGTCTCTAAAACTTGATATGGCTAGTTTTCTTAGTCTTAAATTATCTCTAAGTTTATTAAATTTTAGGATAATTTTATACTTTTAGTTCTCATATTAGTCCAACAACTGAAGCTCTAAATGAGTCTCAAATTAAGTCATCATTTCATTAATACATTCTTTCTTCCTTGAATTTATGGCTGACTTTATTTTTTCATAAAAGTTTTTCTTCATGCAAGCAATTTATCTTAATAACTTTTACTTCATGCAAGCAATTAAGGTACCTCATTTTAAAGTTTTTTTATATTGATTGCAATATCGACATTTTTGGACGGTTGAGAAAATTTTAGCATACTTAGTTCAGATATATTTACGTATGAGTAAGGGTTTCTTGTGTAGTGACTCTCTTCTACAATAACATTAGAAGTTAAAAGGACTTGACCAACCAGATGAGATGTCTTTTCAGCCTGGTTGATAGGACCGTCAACTTCGTACCCACTGGTTCAGGGTTCGAAACAATGCTGCCGCATCATGGTCACCAAACAACTCTCTATCTCTCCATGGGGTCAGAAATCCACCGGCCACCAAAGTGGTGACTCAGGACATGAACACTAGATGGCAGCACAGCCTGTACCTACTGATTGCGCCCCCGACGCAAAAATACTTGCCTCTGTACGTGTAACTAAGACAAACGCACACAAATCACGACGTGATATTCCGGCTCTGGTGCACGTGTCGACGAGACCGCCACCCAACACGAGACAGCCGATGACTCAAAAGGAAACTGTCCCAAGCAAACTCAACTCAACAGGGAGGGGATATATATCAATTGCAGTAATAGCTGAAAAAATCAAAGAAATAAACTTCTGTGCAAATCAATGTATCTCTTCGTATCATCACAATGATACTGGAGGCGGAATAAGCAGCGAATCTCTTCTTCAACAACGTTAGAAATTAAAAGACCTTACTCAACCAACAAGATGATATGTCTTTTCAGCTTGGTTGGTAGAATCGTCAACTTCAGACCCACTGGTTCAGGGTTCGAAAAACAACGCTGCAGCATCAGGGTCACCAATCTCTCCCCCTCCTTGGGATCGGAAAATCAACGGTCGCCGAACTTGAAATATCTTTCTCAGTTTGGCAATATATCGCCAAACTGAGAAAAGTATTTCAAGTTCGACATTCCAGGATATTCAAGTGTGACAAACTTCATCAACATTAGCAGGTACTTTTTCGTTAAAGGAAGCCATGGGTGAAGGTTAATTTATTTTGCCAAACGGGAGCGATATTACAAACAAACACAATATTAATATGTTGGGAGAGGTGAAGGGTTGCAATTGTGGTTCCGAATTCGCACAATACGATTTGGCTATTTTTATGCCCCCCCCTTAAAGAAAGTACCCATTTGAATGCCTAGCTTAGATATATTTACGTATGAGAAATCTTCTCCTGAAAATCCTTTCTCAGTTTGGCGATATATCGCCAATAAGAAAGATAAACTTCAGCATCAAGAACCATTTAATAATTTTTGTATTTCAACCTTAACAGAAATAAAATGAAACTCAAGAATTGTCTTCATTCGGTATTGCTTTTCATTTTGAAGTAATTGATTTAAAAAAGTGTATTAGTATGAAAATTTTTACAGTAAAAGCCGAATATTTGTTTCGAAACGTCTAAGGTCTGATGCATAAAGATAACGGATGGATTACCGAGAGACGTTTAACAATAAATCTCAATCTTTGGCGAATTATATTACTTTCAAATCAACGTCTTCAAAGTCAAGTAATAGATTGCAATGAAAGGAATTCAAAAATCGGAATTCAAGGAAGCTCATTTTATGTCTTTAATATTTTTTTTATCTACTATTGAAAATAATTTTGTTCATGTTTTTAAAGATCTGAAAATGTACATAAAAATATTAAAATTAAAAAAATATTTTCTCAAATTGGAGAAAAAGTTTATCGAAAAAAGATTGCGCTTTTTTTTTTTTTTTTTTTTTTTTTGGTACTTTTTGGATAAACTTTGTGTCATACAAATCAGGTATTCAAAATTTCAGAGAATTACTCACATGAAAAAAATCAAAAGAATGAACAAACTGTATTGTAAAATTGATTAATTCAACTCTGCTATTATAATGACAATTCAAGTTGATACACCGTAAATGGGCATATATCTTGCTTTATAGTTATACATACACATACTCTTAAGTCCGAAATCATTAACTATTTCAAATATTTCAAAAATTTTCTTTAAGGATACGAACTAAGACTTATTTCCTAATACAAGGATCCTAAAACAAGATGTTGCATAATTTGTCTACATAAGGATAGATATATAGGCAAAAAAAATCTTTAGACTGAAATTGAATATTAGTCAAAAAATTGAGCCCATGTTTTTTAAAACAATATTTTTTAAAATTAAAATGGATATTTCAGAAACAGAAAAGCAAGTAATTTAAAATAATATGAAGAGTTAAATGTACAGGAATGAAAAATTTCTCGTATTACTCAAAATGCTTATCTCCCTAGAAATTAAAAGAAAATTACATTTATTTAATTTATTTGATATATTTTAGCTGAATTTTAATCTCTACGAATCGTAAACACTGGAATAGAATTAATACATTTATTGAAACAAGAAATAAAAAATATACGATACTTCGTGGAATTTTGGAGATAAATTTTTGTATCAGCACTGAGGACTTTTATTCTTCGATTCACTAATAGATAGTTGGTAAAATAAATATATCAATTACAGGAATCTAAAAGTTAAGCCATAATTCCATAGTTTCTAAATTTTTATATTAGTTTCTCGCAGATTATGTTATTTTTACAATAATACTAGCTGACCCGGCAAACATTGTTTTGCCATGTAAATAATTTCTAGAGAATTTCTAGTGTAGAAAAAAAATAACTAACTTATTGGAAGTGTATAAGGTTGTGGAATATGAGTGAAAAAGGCATAGAGCGCTGTGAAAGATGAGGGAACATAAAAATATTAATTTTTTCACCAAACATTAATTTTTTCAGTTTATCAAAAGTAATAATTATTTATATTATTAATTCATTACATAATATTAATCTCTTAATGCTGCAGCGTGAACAATATTTTTTGTTAGCCCGTCTTTAGCTAATACAAACAAACTTGATGGTTTACCCACTCGAGAGCATGCAACGTATAATTGTCCATATGAAAAACATGGTGTTCTCAAATCTAAGCCACAAACAGACATTGTTTGGCCTTGGGATTTATTAATAGTCATTGCAAATGCCAATCTAATCAGAAATTGAATACGCTTAAATTGAATCGGCACATCTGTGGGTATAATAGTTATTCGTGGTATTAATATATTTTCATCTCGAAACTTGCCATTTAAAATGGTGCCTTCGATAACGTTTTTCATTAATTTTTAATGACTAATCGCGTACCGTTGCACAGCCGTGGCGGGTTCAAATTACGAAGCAAAATAATCGGAGATCCAACCTTCAATTGTAAGTTATGTGGTGGCATGCCTGGCAAATCCAGTGAGTTCAAAAACTCTGTAGGAAAATTTACAGCTTCAGTGTCATCGCAAACTGTATTAATAGATTTATATGATACCAAGTCCCCTGGCAATAACTGTTGTATCTTCAGATTCAAAATGTCAAAGTCCACATTTTTTGCAGCTAAAATTGCTCTTTCTGCAAGCCACTCGAGATTTAGATAATTCGTGTGTACATCGGGAAATATTTGTTCAATGAGAGCATCTTGCGAATCAATGATTGTGCAGAAATCAGTCGCTAATTTTATGTATCCAGTTTCATCTATAGTGACTTTTCCATCGCCGATATCTAAGAGTTGTTTTGAGAATGTTTCAGCGGATGGATCTTGAAGCATTTGAACGCGCATATTTACTTTCAGCTGTACTATTTCATTTCAGTGTTCATTAAATCAGTTGCACCTCGATTTGGCGAATTCATACCGAAATGACTGAGTGGTAAGTTAGCAATGATAATGCAAAGATCCTCAATAGCAATCAATGCTTCATTGTACATATCGTCGCTGAATGTTATCGCTAGATCGTTACACCGTGTACGATGTTGATGCAATATATCATCAGTCATTGAATCTTTGTGATAATCCCACAATATCTCTGCTCGGGCTGGAAAACATGTTGTCAACACTATAGCGAATAGTAGACGAATTTGTATTGCTGTACAGTTCAATGCTGCTTCAGCAAGCATACATTCCCACTGATTGTCATATTCCAGCAAGCAGAGTGCAAGGCATGTATCTTTATACTTTGTATACTGTTGCCCATTCACTTTAACGTATATCTTGAAATGACATTGGGCCAGTAACATTAACCAACAATAGTCGAAGATAAAAGCACTCAGTCTGTCTTGGATTCACTGTAAATACTCGCCCCAAGGCGTTTGATTTGAATAAATTGGGACATGCATCAACTGGTGAGCCTTGCTTGCGGGGTATCCATTGTTTTGTTTGAGCCCATGTGAAATAGCGTGGTACTTGTGAATAGAGTAAAGTACGTGCAAAGGCACCAAAATCATCCGCACAATTACACAATTCAAAAAATTCAGTGAGTGTAGTTTTTGGTTGATTTATAGCACGATCAATCGCTGTCTCGTTCGTGAAATATACACGATGACCGTTTTCAAAATGAACGGCTAACTGAACAACTGCTGGATCCCGTTCATGAATCGGAAAACCAAAGATACGACAAACAAAAAACTTCCCAATTGTAATAAAAATCTAACTTTCACCGAATTCGTTTTTCACCATTCCCAACAATATTTTCGTTATAAATAAGAAAGAATAATTTTTGATTTTATAATAAACATATAAAAATAATTTAACTTACAACTCAATAGCCGTTGTTTGCGGGAACTCGTGACACGTGTTGAGTATTTTAGAGGTTATGTAAATCACTTAATTAACTGATCGTGCGAATTACACTCAAAATTAATAATTTTATTAGTTGTTTTGTTGGCAAAATGTTTTGGGGTGGACACCCCTTATCACTTAGAGGCTTGAAAAATAGATAGTAGCCGATTCTCAGACTTACTGAATATGCATAAAAAATTTCATAAGAATCGGTCAAGCCGTTTCGGAGGAGTATGGGAACGAACATTGTGACACGAGAATTTTATATATTAGATGTTTCTATACTTTTTCATTAAATTAGGTTCAAAATTCAAATCACAATAATAAGAAACAAGAAAAAGACGTAAAACATTATTGATGGATAAGATTTAAGTAAATTGAAGTTAACTTGCAATGATTAAAATGAAATATCGTATTCGAATAAATTTCACATAGATCAGAAATAGTTTTAAGACATCCTGATTTCTAATGGTGAAATATAAGAAATAGACTTTAACAAAAAAGAAAAATAACGGTAACGGTATTTAATAAAATTTTATAATAATTTTATAAAAAAAATTGCCAAAAAATTAAGGTTATAATATTCAATTCAAAATTACACGTGAAATATTTTCCGGTTTTCACATTAAATGTTCTGCATATATTGATTTATCAGATTCAAGTATTTTTTTATTTTATTCATTATTCATATAAAGCTGCTCATATAATATTGCTTTTTGTCTTTGTAAGCAACAAATAAACTATGCATTACTAGTTATCAATTTCTTCCACAAACTTAATGCATTAACTCATGTAATTATGATGAGCTTTATTAAATTTATTTTGCTAAAAATTTCTGCTTAGAAAATTACACTTAGAAGTAAAAAGTACTAATTATCTGGTAAAACCCTTAATATAAAAGCTTAACAGAAATATATGATTTAACGAAAGGGGAAAGAAATCGTATGAAGACATCAAATTCTTTTAAATATCTATTAAGAAATTCAAATTTGATTGATACGAACGTGAAGATGAATAGAACTGATACAGACGAAAAATATTTAGCATCTTAAGTATGATAATTATTATAAAACTTCGATTATGTGACGGATAAAAAGTGGTAGCGCTGGTTCATTCGCTTTAACCAGCGCATTTCTTTTGGCCCCACCTGTGGCCGAGCGCCGAAGCCCTTCGAACTGGAAGATGAAGACTCTTTTCGCTAATTTAGCAATATCTACATCGGGCTGGTTGCATGGGTTTTCCCTGGTTCTCCCATGTGTGACACGAATGTGGGCTAGTTACCCTTTAAGACCCTCCAGGAGGGCACCCAGCATGTTCTCACATTTGTTCAAATTTTTATGACTACAGTAGCTGTCATAGCATTTTAGTTCATACTTTATAATTTCAGAGCTTCATTTGTTTGGCAATCCCGTATCAAAATTATTTGTTGAAGTGAAAGATTTTTAAAATATTGTGTTCACTTTTCAAAAATGCATGCTGGGTATTTTGTTGTGGACGCGTTGATCTACGCCCCTCTCACATCAACGCATGACACTTCTTCCACTTTACCCGATCTAGAGACAAAGCAAGTGAACTAATTTCATAGAGGAATGTGAGTAAAAGGGTTATTGGAAGACTTCCAAAGGGTTCTCCAGAAGGATTACGACCGGAGTGAGATGAGGAAGGACAGCCCTCGAGGGACAAAGGTAGCCGACTTCCAAGTGGTGTTCCTCGGGCAAAGCTGCTGTCTAACAAAGGAGAGCAGTGGCTGACTGGCTACTCTACAATCAACAATATCATCTGGCAAACTCATCGAATGCACGAATGTTACCTTGTACAAAAGATGTTATGGTTATTTATGATCGAAAAATATTTCTGTCCCCATATGACCACAAAATGTATTAAAAATACTTGAAAAATATAAATCAATAAAAGTATTCGGGAAAAAATATCAAACAGTAATTAAGAGTTGCTTAAATACTTTACTGAAATGTTACTGAATGTTTACTAAGTTGTATAGTTGTAAGTTTTATTATAAGCTTTAAATTTTAAATTTAAGAGCTAATATTTTTGTATAGTTAATTAACTTAATTTGGAAACAATTTTTGAATATATTTTTTCTATTTTTTTGTTGCCATTTAAATTTTTTAAATTTGTCCCATTTATAAAAGATTATTTTGCCTGAACACAGTGAAATCCCTTACTGTGTGAAAATAATTTAAAGTTGTATCCCTCCAATGTTGTTCCTATTTAAGGAAAAAATAATGAACAGTCGGTATGGTTTCAGGAACAAATATTATTTAATATTCGACACGTTCCACAACACAAGATAGGATACAAAACATATATTAAACACAGATTCACGAACATACATCATCATTCTACTAAGAAGTCTCTGGCCTACCATCGTGCTTGCACTTGCCGTGTTTGCTCTTATCGTGCTTGCGCTTTTAAGGAAAAAGAACATGTGACGTTATCTGGCTACCTTTTAATAGTACATGGAAGGTAGTGCTAAATTACAGTGTTACAATGTGTGATTAAAATCTTAAAGTTTTTCTACGTTTTTTTTTTTTTTTTTTATGTTTACTAGCTGTATGCATATTTTCCGTGATATTTCAGTTAAATCATGATATAAATTTGATACATAACAGTCAGTGTAGTAATATAAAGCAAAAAATCATTTCAAAACCATTTTTTTTTTAATTAATTGTTTCAAAGTTACAGTAGTTTCTTAAATAACCAAATCAGTAGAAAGTAAGTATCGAATTTTTACACCGAAAGAATGTCTCAAAAATTAAATTAAAACACACACTTTTTCTCTCTCTGTATATATATATATATATATATATATATAACAAAAAAAAAACGACGCAACAAGAAGGAGTTGCCCGATTGTGATGAAATTTCGTATGCAAAGATATTTAGACCTAACATGCAAATGATTAAAATTTGGTTACCAATGAATGAATAGCGGGAGCTACAGCACATTTTAACTGCGCACTCAGCAGGTGTATATAAGATTCTCTGTCTGATGATCACATTTTCTTTTGTGTTGCGATTTAGGGTACCTTTCAACGACTTAAAAAAGGCTTCGCCGCAGGATTCGAGATCATTACGAGCAATTGTCAGAGTTTGAAAGAGTTCGTATCATTGGATTGAAAGATGCAGGTTGGGAAATCGGAGAATCACTCGTCATATGAGTCAAAGCGATTAGGAGATGCTGGCAAGAATAGGTAGACAATGGCAGATATCAGCGTCATGTTGGTAGCAGTCGATCTAGGGCCGCAGCAGATCGTGAGGACAAAGTGATTGTCAGATCAGCTGTCACAGCTCCTGATTCATCGTTATCAACCATCAGACGAGCGACCCGCACACGAGTATTCCCATGAGCATTCACAGACGGTTGACAGAGCGAAATCTACGCTCGTACCGACTACTACGTCACCTGCCACTCACTCCGTCACACTGTCGAGCCAGATTGCAGTGGTGATTGGTTCGATCAGGTTATAATGGGGACTTATAGTGTTTAGTGAGGAATCCTGCTACGTTTCTGGAGACGCCCAGGGCAGCGTGAAGATCCTACTTTTGCTATTGCACGCAACACAGGCACTCAACCAGGAGTTATGATCTGAGATCTCATTTCCCTTGATAACCAGCCTCTTTGGTCGTCATTAGAGACACACTTACAGCACAGTGGTGCGTCGACTACATTCTGAGACTTGTTTTGCTATCGTTTCTTTTGCAGTACCTGGCCTTATTTTTCAGCAAGATAATGCCAGACCACATATGGCCCGTGTTGCTATGAACTGTCTTACAGCTTGTTAAACACTTCCTTGGATAGCCAGATCTCTTTCCATTCGAGCATGTCTGAGATATGATGGGAAGGATTTGGGAATGTTGATGACCTAGCCCGACAATTGGAGCTAATTTGGCAAGAAACACCACAGGAGACCCTCAGGGAGCTTTATCACTATATGACACGTCGCGTGGTAGCTTCCATCCAGGCTAGAGACGGGTTAACACCTTATTGAGCTCGTTACCTGTAACTATGTAGCTCTGAAATAAATCATTCAATTTTTCTGAATCATTTTCTATCCTGTACATAATTTTCCTATCCGTCAATTTTTGTCTCCGTCGGACAACAGTAGTTAAAATATACCGGTTCTGGGCCAGAGGAGCGCAGGAGCTATGAGGAGCGCGCGAGAAAGGGGGTGGAAATTTCACCTCCTACTTACCGATATGGGGGGTAGTACCCCTTACCTTCGTTCGGACTCCTCATACCCTCCCCCCCTTGATTTTTGTTGATATAGCACTCACATACTGATAAGAAAAGGAATATCAGAATACGAGTTAATTTTATACCGATAAGCAAATTGTGTTTTTGTACAAGATTAATTATTTTTATTAAAATTAAATTAGAGGGAATGGATATAATTTGAATTATTATTATTATTATTTACTCAAGGGAAATTAAATGGAGTATACTTTGAAGAGATTATTTGAAAGTTTTTCGTGCAAAGCTGATGGATTAGATAATAATATTTAAATTTTTTTCCGTTTTAATAAAATTAATTTAATTAATTAAATTTCCATTTTAATTAACAGAATTAATGTATTTTAATCTGAATTAATTAGAAGTAATTTTTTCGATTTTTTCTTTTCGCATAAGTTTGCTGGATTGTATATTATTATTAAATACACTTTTTTTCTTCTTTTTATGAATGGAATTAATGTGATTTGAATAAAAATTATTTGGAAGAAAAATTTTTAGTATTCTGTCTTACGCAATTTTACCTATACTTCAAAAAGTATTATTCAGTTGAAGTTAAAAGAAAAATTTGTATGCATATGCGTCACGGTATTGTAATGATTATTATTTTTACACCCGAAAGAAATATTTTTTTAAAACAACCTTTTTTTTTAATTTCACCTTCTTACTTTAACATTATTATTGTATATCTTTAACATTTTATGAAAATTCTAATAAATATACTATAAGAAACAAAACTTTATTTTAATAGTAAATTTAATCGCTTATTTTTTTACCTAATAAATAGGACTACATCCTTTGAAGACTGACATATTCTTGTCTAATGTGAAATTCTATAAATACTCAATAAGTTTTATTTTTAAATTTATTATACAGCAATTTTTTTTTATTATAAATATTTTTTTTCTCTTTAATTTTTATTATTTCCCCTACACTTTAGATTTTTCGAAAGCTCACTTCTTTCTTCTTACATTCTTGTTTGATATGAAAGGTTCAGTAAGTTATTTTTCACTGTACGCATTTTTTTAACTACATTCAGAAAAGTTAAAGGACTTAACTCAATTTATATATTCTGATTAAATTTAGACTAAATTGCTTAGTGTTAAAAACCTTAAATTATGAAAAAATTACATTTGATCATCGGTAAGTTTATTATTGAAAAATTACTATATTACTGCTAATATTGAGAGAAAAATATCAAGTTAGAATTTCTTCAAGAATTCTTTTCCAAACAAATTTTATATGAATAGGTCAAATAAATTTAACAGTTTTTTCTTTTAACCAATGGGTTTTGATTATATTCTTTGAAATTAACAATAAATATCTTGTACTAAATTAATTCGAAACATTACTTTCTATATTTCCTGATGTACAGAAATTTGATTTGATAAAATGTCAGGTTCCGAATTGTTTATTATTTTTACAACTTAAAAGAAACTGTTTTTAACACAAAATTTTTGGAACTCACTAATATGCACTTTTACCTTCTTACGTGATCATTATTACTTTATTATTTAGTCATTTTAGAGAACTCTGTAATGAATATACTATTTTGTATGAGATTTTTTTTTAAAAACTTTGTTTTACAATTCCTTAAATATCGGAGTATTTTGTTGTTTAGAAATATTTTTTCTAATATATGCTTTTTTTTTTAAATCATTTACATAATTTCCGCTCTTCTGTTATTCGTTCTATAAGATTTAAAAGCAACATTATTACAATAAGGAAAAGAAGTCAATAATTACATTTTCTGAATTTAAAATAAATTTAATCAATCATTTCTTTTTGCACTTATTAACATTTTCAACATTTATAATGAACCCTTCAAAACTTACATGAAAATAACTAGTTTATGCTATCGATTACGAATATGATGATGTGAATTTTTCTTTTCGTAATTTTTTTATCACTTGAGCTAACTCTGCAATAACTGGATTCTATATGAAACCATCAAATTCTAGTATTTTTGTGAAATGATAAATTTATTTCTTATAATGTTAATACAGCTGACTATCAAGTTAGATTTTTTTTTTCTAACATTAATTTTTTTTTTGTGAAGCCTGAACAAAGAAACCCTGTGAAATATCTGTTATCTATGTTTTTCTAAGTATAAACTTTAATACTAGGTTTCTTTTCTTACACACTAAGTACCAGGATTAGATATTATTTAGTTTAATTAAATGCAGTAACTAAATTAATGTATTCTGAATAAATTAGATTATTTTGTTTAATATAAAACATCTTAATTATGGAATAATTACATTGATAAACAGTAAGTTTACTTAAAAATTACTTATAATATTGCTGATTTTGAATATCAAAATAGAATTTCTAAGCAATTTGTATGAATAGAAAAATAGTTTCAAATCATGTTCTTACCCATTGAGCTTGACTGCATTCTATGAAACTAACAAATTTGTGCTCGATATATTTCCAAAATTTCTTTCTATATTTTTCCTGGTGTACAGAAAAATTGATTTAAACTTTTAACAAGAATAGTAAAATTAGCGTTACCTTTTCCTTTCTTAAGAGAATATAATTACTCTATATTTTATCATTTAAGAAAAGCATTATGTAATGATTATATTATTTTCTATAAGTTTTTTTTTTTCGATTTGCCTTGCTATATCTTAATATTTTGCTGTTTATATAAATTATATAGATTCTGTTTAAATGCACACATTATTATCATCATAATGATAATTATGTATTAATTTTTAGTTTTATATAATGAAGGATTTATTAATGTGAGAAATGTTGAAGTTTTACTCACTGTTATGATAACACACGCTAACTTATCTTGGGATCCTGAAGACATGTTAACATTCCTTATTATAGGTAAACATATAGGAAGATGTGAGAACGCGTGAGTAAGTTATGAGTCTTTGAAAATGACGTAGGCCATTTATTAGTGATATGTGTCGCTGAAAATAACGCGCGATTTTTTAAGGCATGATGGTCCGCAACATCAGTCTATTTATTGTTCTTTAAAATTTTCATGAGAAAATCCTACGAAACGTGAAACCACGCGAAGTAATTGACGTATTTAAATGTTTACAGCGTTCTGTTAGATTCGATTGTAACCATTTTGTTGTTGCGAAAGCCAACCACATAGAATCCGTCAAATCCGAACACATTAAAATGGTATTCGAACGAAAAGGATTGTTTTTGGAATATCGAATACTTTTTCACCACCCAATATTTTTGCCAGCTTGGAAAACAAAATCCAATATTTACCAAAGGAGCTCTCTAAGTTAACAATCAATGGTAAAAAATGTGCCGTTCCCAGACAAATTGCATCTAACGATAATGACGGTGAAACGTACAGATTTTCTAAAACCGAATTCAAAGCCAAAAATATGTAACAATGTGTGAGGAATTGCTAGAATCATCTGAACAGAAAAAATAACATTCTTGTTGCGTGAACAACTTCTATATTTCTGATAAATTTATGGGTTTTCTTGTTTTTATATTTATATGGTATACTAATATAACTGCAAAATAAAAATAATAGAA
>BMAW01074180.1:0-10803 GCA_019974015.1 Nephila pilipes
TTTTTCTACAAAATATCAGTGATGATTGAAAAATAATTTACAATATAAATTAATATAAGTTATGTGATGTAATAAAAATTTCTTTGTTGGAAGTCTTTTGCTTGTTATGTACTTATGTTTTACTAATAAAGTAAGAATAAGAATTCTATTTCTATGTTATCATTTTACAATTTTTTTTGTTACAATGTGGTGAGCAAAAATAATTCAACTAGTTGGTAGAACTTACTCGTATTATAGTTAAAATTAATTTTGTCAAAAGAATTTGAGTGCTATTGTATTTACTACTTCCAAAGTTATTACCTAAAAATATTATATATATATATATATGCTATTTATTAATGAATCATAAAATTTTTTATTTTAGTATTTAGCTAAAGAGTTAAAGGAGCATAAAATTGAACCAATAAAACCCCCACTACCATCTCTTCACTATTATACTCCATTTAATATTTCTACGAGGAAACGTGATCGAAATACGAAGGTAAGAATTAAAAATTTTTAACTAAATAATTTTCTTTAAAGAATTGTGCATTGATTTTTTTAAAAATTTTATCAAAATATTTTTCAAATTTATAACCTACTTTTACTCTAATGTTTTTAAAAATGTGTCAAATTTGTTTTCATTTTATTATATTGGGTTGCCCAAATGAAAAGTGGTCACTTTTGATTGAATATTGTTATCATATCGTGAGTAGAAATGAAAAAATCTCACTTGGTAATGCTTTTGGATTATGTGTCGCCGATATGATGTCATCCCACACATCTGACAGTGAGGAATCGGGACTTTGCATTTGATATTATTTTCTGTTACTCATACAAGGTTTATTTTTCTGATTGGATACTGATTGTTAACTGTCAAGTTGACTGTGTCCAATGCAGATTCCTGATGTATATTTAAGGGATGAATGGAGTTACTATAAGGTGGCTGATACTGAGTTAGATTCCTGTAATATTACTCTTATGTTGCTGCTGCTGATTATGATCCTTGTGATGTTCTTGTTTTGATAATATGAAGTTAATATGCTGGTAATGTACGGCAAGTTTGATAATGTTGTTTTTCATATTTTAAATGTAAATAAATCCTTTTTTAAGTATTAGTGTTTGTCTCACTCTGCTTTAAGTAATTTGTAGCCTTATCTATTAACAAAGGCTAACTCACGCCTATCAAATATGAATGACTGCAGCTATAGCAGCACCACCAAGCAAGAATATAAAAGGCAGTCAGAGGTGTGCACTGCATATGGCATTCAAATGTGAAAACCATTCGTGGCAGAGGAAATTGAAGGAAAGTTGTGCTATACATGAATGCGTCCAGATCAGAACGAAGTGTGGTAGTACTGTTTCTTATTTTGGAAGGGGAGCATAATATGGACATCTATTGGCAAATAGTGGCAGTCTATGGCATGCACTGTTTAGGTCGAACAGCTGTAAACAAGTGGTATAAAAGTTTTCGTGAAGAGTTGTAAACAATACTGGATCTGCCAAACAAACATTGAGATCATTATTGACTCTATTGCCACTGTTAATGCAATAATCAGAGCTAATTGAAGAGTTCAGACCCATGGCATCAGTGACATACTCAACCTGAGTAAAGGAACAGTTCACACCATCGTTCATCAACATCTGCAGTGCAATAAAGTGTGTGCGGAATGTGTACCGAAGCGCCTTACCCTTGATCATCAGAAACACCGAATGGGCCTCAGTCTCCAGCACTTGCTCCATTATGAGAAGAATTCCACATTTCTGAAACTCATCATTGCAGGTGACGAGTCCTGGTGTCACTACTACACACCCAAATCCAAGTAAACAAGTATGCAATGAAAACGCTTATCATCTCCTCCACCAAGGAAATTGAAAGTGACGACAACTGCATGAAAAGTGATACTTTCATTTTTCTGCGATTGTCGTGGACCACTTATGATTGATTTCATGCCCCAAGGGAGTACTATCAATTCAACACAATCCTGCAGTACTCTGACAAAACTACAGAAAGCAATTGAAAGCAAATGGCTAGGCCTTATCACAATACAAGTGATTCTTCTCCATGACAATGCCCGCCCATACATCTCCCAAGAAACTAAGACGATCTTACAAAATTTCCTTTGGGAAGTGTTGGAACACCTGCCATACAGTCCGGATTTGTCACCCTGTGATATTCACATCTTTGGGCTACTTTAAGAGAGCATGTTTCCATTCGGTCGACAAGTGAAGAAAGCTGTGCAGGACTTCTCTCCAGAATCAACCACAATCTTTCTACAGTAAAGGCATAGACTTGCTACCTAAATGATGGGACCTGTGTTACAATGCCCATGATGATTTCTTTTGATTTCCAATAAAGTTATTCTTTTCGTGCAACTTGTCCACTTTTCATCTGGGCAACCCTTACATATTGTAAAAAAATCTAATGTATTGAAATATTAAACTTAAAAGGGAGCTCCTTATTTAACTGTGTAATTATTATTATTATTACATATAAATATGGATGAGGTATTTTATTATTTATCCATTATTTTTAAATTTTTGTATTTTTGAAATTTTAATTTAAGGTATTGTCTAGAATTTTTCTTTTTGTGTACTTGTAATGATGAAGGTTTTTTTTTTTTTTTTTTTTTTTGTGATTAATTCAACTGCTTTAAATTAAATCTGCTGTATGAAATAAAACTACAAAATGCATTGTGCCTCATTTATAATATTTATATTTATGTTATTTTTTTTAGCCTGCCAGAAATTCTTTACAAGTACCAAGACTCCTCAAAGAATACAAAAGGAAAAATCTCTTGGGTAATTTGTAAAAGAGATATTTTATATTCAGTCTTAAATATCTAATTTTATAAGATATTAAATATTTTCCCAAAAACTTCAGTTTGAAAATAATTCTAATTATGAATATTTATAAACTTAAATTTCATTTTATTACATTTTCTTCCACATTTATATGGGTGTACTCAAGTCAGTCCTAAGCTTGAATGCTCTTTTGTTGTTAAGTCTCCTTATTATTAGCGTTATTTTTCGTACAGCATTTATAGTTAATATAGATAAAACTACTTTTGTCTAGTAACAGATAGGTACTTTAATTGTTTGATCTTCATGTTATATATATATATATATATTGAATGAAATTTGTCTGTATTTAAATTTCTTGAAATTTAAGTATTATTATTAGAATATTGTATATTTATATATTGTCAGTATATGTTATATTAAGTATATTGTTAGCAATTAAGCATATTGTTATGAAAAATATGCTTTCAAATTCTTATTTTTAATTGTTTATTTATATTTTTTTTCTAGAATGTTCAGAAATAACAAATTCTACCGAAGTTATGTCTGAAAAGTATTGTATTGTTGTATTACTATTTTTAGTAATATTTAAGATTCTTTTTATGAATATGAAATCTCTTTATATTTGTGTAATGACACTTTTTGATTAATTTTGTAAAATCAGGGGATCATATTTTGGCCCTATGGTTAAATTCCCATTTTAAAGATTTTAATGTTTAAAAAAATTCTTTTTGAAGTTAAATTTGAAATATATTTATCAAATTTGTTTTAAGTTGACATTTTAATTAACAATAAGATTTAAGATTCTAAATTATGATCATACTTAACAATAATATATATTTATTTCCCAGAAAAGACATTGCTGGTAAAGCACAATTTGGAACCATAAATACAGTTGAAAATCAGATCGAGTCAAAAGGAAATTATCTTTTGTCATCATCAAAAGTAAGATTTAATTAAGGATTAGTGAAAGATAAGTGACTTACTATTTAACTGATTATATATATATATATATATTAAAGTGTCAAAAGTCATGGTAGGATAACTCTGAATATTCTTTGGCACCACTTTTTGCTTGGCTGTTGCAACTCAATGTAGCATTGATTCATCAAATCGTTGATATATATTGGAAGATTGATATAGTCCATGGAAGATTAGATTGAAGAAATATTCAGTCATGCTGTCCCTATAGCCATCCAAAATTTTTAAAGTTTTGCCAGTGCAGTTTTTTGTACATGAAATGGTCTTTTGATCACATCTTCTATATTTTCGAAGCGATTTGTATCTAGGATTCTCGGTGGTTAAATCATTGATTTAGGTTGTCAGAATATTCCTTAAACCAATCGTTAATGGTTTTGGCACATTGTCATCAAGGAAAATTTGATGGATCCATGACCTTTTGAGATCTGTGTCACACTTGAACCCTATCTACTCTTTCTAATTGAAATTTGACATGTGAATAATGTTCCCTCAAGAAATGTTTTCTGTCACTTAGGGTACAACCAATATGTTCATGAACCCAGTAATGGCACTTCAGCTAATGGCGTGTTTTTAGTAAAAACATTCATATCATGTCTATTGCTGTCATATCCTATTAACACCAAATTCCACTGCATGGGTGGATGCTACCACCATGGACACATCTATATATGTCCCACATTGATTGTTTCGTTATTTGATAGAATGTTTCTTGCTTGATAACACTAAGTATATGAGACTAGTATCTGTATATGTCTCTAGTCTAAGTCATTAAGTGGACACTGTCAGTCGCTTGTCTGTGATGTAAGGTAATATCTGAAATTATATATTCTTGGCACATTCTCAACACTGCAGATCAAAGAATGTTGAATTTTGTAACAATTTCAGAAATAGAATGCCCCATGTGTATTGCTCTGTTAATTCCCTTCTTGCAGTCATAGCATACAGTAGAAAATTTTTTGCTTAAAATTTATAATTTACCGATCTGATAATGCACTGACCATTAATACTTATCTTGCGTGATGTTACTCTTATTTGGATAGTTGTATACTGCTAGACCGTAACTTATATATGCGAATTTATTATAAAATTCATTTTGGTGAATCTTTTAAGTTAATGATTTTTGACAAAAATAATTTTTAGACTAAATGTAGATTATAAATTTTGTTTTAAAAATGTTAGGATTATAAAATTTAATCGATAATAAAATCTATAATTTTGTATGAATGTCCTTTTAAATACATTTTATTATGAAATTATTTTGAATTTATTCCATTATTTTAATTCTTTAAAAAATATTTGTAAAGTTCAAAATTCTATAAAATTAAGTGAATAATTTTCAAATTTTGTTAGTATTAAAATGCTCATTTAAACAGGTTTTTTTTTTTTTTTTTTTTTTTTTTGCTTGAATTATATGCACAGTAAATTCAACATTTATTTTTAGCATGTTATATCTGAAAATGAAACAATTGATATGGAAAATAATACAGGTATATTTTAAAATGTTTTTTTTTTTTATTTTATTTTTAATTTATCGATCATTTTACTTTCAGTGTATTTTATTTTCAATTTTAAATTTACAGAAAGTGTTATTTTTAGAGAAATGAGTATATTTTATTATTAATAATTTTTGAATAATTATATTTGTGTGTGTTTTTTCATAATATTAATTATGTTATTTTAATGAAAATATATTATCTAGTAATGTAGATTTTTAAACTTAATTTTAAATTCTTTGTTATTTGTGCTTATTTCTTGACATAAAACATTTGATTACAGTTCTTAATAACAATCATACATATGAACTTTCTCAACAGTCATATATATGAACTTTCTCCATAGTTTTTTAATGTTATCATTAATGATTTTAATGTTTTAATATTATTATTAAAAATCATATTTTTTAATGTTATCAGTTTAATTTTTCACTATGATTTCTAATAAATATGATACCCATTAAATTTTAATTACGGAAGAAAAATGTTTATAAGGATAATCAGTAATAATTAAATCATGAGTTCAGCACTGGGATTAATTTTTTTAAAAATGTTAGCTGTAGAAATTTTGTACATTTCTTTCTTTGAAAATGGATCTGTAGCTTCTGTTTTAATAACAGAAACAATATTATATAAACATTCTTCTTTTTTTATTATTCTGTAATGTTTTTACTGAGACCAAATTATTGAATGAGGTATAAAAGGGCATAATTTTTTAATTGTTTGTTATTCTTATGAAGTATTAAAAATTATATGATTATTGACATGTTATAGTACAAAGAAATTTCTTTGTATTCAGAAGATTCTATCATTAAATTAATACATTACAATTAAAATTATTTTGTAATGTAGGATTTTCTTTATATTCATTTAAAGCTTGTGATATAAAAATATTGCATCAATTTTTTCCTTACATAAAATATTTTGTTAATAATGGGATTAAATAATTGTTCTTTTCATTTCTTTAATAACTCATTTTGAAGAATTATGTACAAATTTTATTTTTTTATTTCTATTGGTTAAATTTTATGATAAAAAAGATTGTGTTTGCAACAATTTTGGTCTAATTTCTTCGGTCTTTTAGTGATAATAGTGTTCTTTAACCATAATATTGTATATTCGTTTCATAATTATTTTACAGCTATTTCTGGTGAATTGACTGCTCTTCTGAAGAAAGAATCCCTTCAAAAATATGTAGAAAATTTTCGTGAACATGCAGTAATATACATTTTTCAACTTTCTAATTAACATATATTCAAAATTATATTTTATCAAATTTTAATGGAATTTCATTTTTTAATACTTGGCTAAAGTTATGTATCATTCAAGAATAAAATGTATTTATATTTGTTATAAGAATCTTTTTTTAGCCCTTGCTTGATTATTATTAAGAATGTGTTATATAAAAATAGCTTGAGAATGATAATATTTAAAGTTTTTTTATTTTTAAAATTCTTACTTTAACCTGAAAAGTGTAATTTTTAATTTACCTAAGGATATAAATTTAATTTTTGTGTAAAGTCCTGTTTTAAAAATACTCTTTAACTGAATATGATGAGAAATAATAATAATAATAAAAAAAAAAAAACAATTACTGTCAGAATTAAATATTAAACAAGTACAGCATGTGTATAAAATCTTCTTTAGTCAGTTCAATTGATACTAGAGCTGGCTTGGGTTATTAAAATCTAGGTTAACCAGATATTGGAAAAAATGAATTAAAAATAAAACACACTTGCAGAAAATCATCTTATATTGAACAAATCAAGTGTGTATCATACTTACTGATGATAAAGACATTTGTGTTGTTAACAGGGGAAGTGTGCTTCAGGTTGTTTTATTGCATTTTCCATTTAGACAATATAGCAAAGTCAGATTCACCTGCAAGATGTGTGGATGTGTGGTGCACATAACGGAGCCAAGTCAGAAAGGTGCTTGACTGAACCTTTTGAAATAACTCCAAATGGAAAATATATATATAATCCCTTCATAAAACCACATTTAACTTTTCATTATATCTATGGTGATGGTAAAATTCTAATACTCATTTTTTAAAAAAAGCAATCCATCTTGTATGTCTGAACAGAAAAATTCTTGTCTTGTTATACCAATAAGTATACAGGGGGAAATGTGTTTTAAATTGCATGTTCTTTATATTTGTCTTTTCTGTGATATTGTTTAGGTGTTGATTGCTTGTTGTTATTATTATTCTACATATAAAAATAATGTAAGGGTATTTACAAATTATGTTAAGCATAGGTTAACTTTTTAATTTGGGAGAATAATGATTTAAGCGTAATTATTCAAAAATGGTTTATTTCTTTACATTAACTAATTGTTTATTTGTGTAGAAATGAATTTTTGTGGGGAGAATGTGTTTAAGATACTTGTTTTAACATAATATGCCTGTTTTATGTAATCAGTATTTTAAAATTATATTTGATTTGTCCGACCTTCTATGGAAATTTGTGTATAATATAATCACAAGTATTTATTTTAACTAGGTGGATATAGATACTTTGCAGTATCTGACTAAAGAGGATTTAACTGACATTGGTATTAAAAGCTCTGGATCTCAAAAAAAATTATTAGAAGTTATCAGTAAATTGCAAAATACTGATTGATGTAAATTTTTGCATACAATTATGTGTAATTTTTACCTATGTTAAAATGTGTTTTAAAGATATTGTTTTTTATATATTGTGCAATTTGTATCATCATGTTTATTATAAAAACATGCAATACTTGTTCATTGTACTGTGCATTTATTTATATATTTATTTTTTGTATTTTATCAGTTATAAATAAGAATAAAAGTGATTAAATGATTAATGCAATTATCTTTCATTATTTTGCAATGCTGAAAATTTAATATAAATTTGGGCATTTTTTCTTATATGATGCATCTAAAGATACTTTAAAAGCATGCAAATTAAATTATTGAAATTATAATTAGTTTGTAAGTTTGCTATGAGGAAATACAATTACACAGATGACTGTAAAACATCTATTTTATATAGCCACATACAACCTTTTTACTATTTTGTTGTTTCTCGAAGGGGGAGGGGGATTATATGTAAGAAATTGTTTTGTAAAGGCTGTAAACTTTACAAACTGAACGTTTTGAATTCAGTAAACATCAAAATATTTCATCTAAAGCAACATTGCACTTGCTTATAAGTTATTGCTTTATTTGAAGTTCTTTAAAAGTGATATTGTATCAAATGGGTCAATTTGAAGTTCATTTTTAATACTGTAAAGATGAGGTATATAGTTTTCTCAAGATGCTGAATATTGTGTTATCTAGCAGATAAATTTTATGTATTCTGAAGTGATGATCATCATGCTGAGGTTTTAGGAGCTCAAAATTTCCTCTCTTCAGCATTTGGCCTAATTTGTTATATCTTTGATGTTTCTCATTTATCTAAAGTGTTTTCTATTAAAAAAAACTGACATAATTAGAAAAAGTCTGTTAGGCTCTGTCAAATCATCTAAAGCTGTGCTCACAGTCAATGTTTTTACTGCAAAAAAAGAATTGTGCCTCACTCTATCTGCAAAAATAAAGTATTTGAAAATACATGCATTGAATGTTAGATATTGTTTTTTTTTTCTTCTTTCCCTAGAGTAGTCCACAAAGCTATTATTTTAAAATCTTGAAAAGGGTGTGATAAATAATTTCAATGAATAATCCATTAGTAGAGGGATAATGCAATTTTTTTTACTTTAGAAGCTCGACATGTTAAGGTATATGCATCAAATGTGAAAATAAGGCTAATAGAGTAATATCTGTGAAATGTATAAATTGTGTAAGTGATACTATGATATAAGTAATAAACTCGTAACATTGAAATTGTTGAATATATTGGAGTTATTGCTTTCATCTTCCTTCCATCCATCTTCTGATGACTTATGAATCGAATATCCCAGGGCTTTTGGAGAAACATTTCTATTAGTTGGTTATGTTAGGATAAATTTATTTTCTGATTTTGTCTTAGAATTTTTTGGCCAGTCAATTTTAAAATTATTGTGCTAAGAGTCGTCCCAGAGTAATTTGAAGAATTTGGCATGTGTATAATTAAAAAACTTCTACTTATAAACTTATAATTTGTTTATTATATATTAAGTATAATAAAAAGTATTGTACATGTTATTGTTGATTAATGTAATCAATTATTTGGCTCATTTCATAATGTGGTGCCATGGTAACCTGATTGGTAGAGTAACTGTAGCGAATTCGTGTATCATTTTTCTAAAGTCCGTCTTGTAGTGGGACTGATTGGTGCACGTTTTTGTACTGTGGGTATTCATGATCCTCATGTTGCTGTGGTGTAGAAGTTACAAGAGGGGAGTGTCTGTTAAGTTTTTATCCTTGTCATTTCACCGTAATACAAAATAGATCTATTGTCAGTGGTTCATGACTTGTTTCTAGTGTGAGCATCAATTTGACCATAATGCTTGTATGTCAGACCTTTAAACCATTAATTTTTTCTCCAAGCCTTTTTGTCATATTTGATGCATGGTAAAAACATTTTGATTTTGTTTAGAAAAATAAACTCCAAGATATTTCATGCATGATATCTATTAAATAAGGTTACCAGTAAATGTTACATTTGAAAAGGGAAGAATTATTTTAATTGATAGATTCGTAACCATAGATTTATTAAGGCTTGTGAGCTTACAGTATCCAAACTTTAAGGAACTTTTCAAGGTACTGTGCAGTTTTTTGCAAATTATTTTAAGAAATAGGAAAACGAAGATGTCATTAACATAAAATTAAGCATTTGAACTCCTGGTTTTAATGTTTCTATAAATAAAATCATTGTTATAAGTTGTAAAAAAATTAGGAGACAGTACACACTGCTTTGAGATCAACCTTTCAGAATTTTTCAGATTAAAGTTTCCCTGTCTGGAACACTTCTAAACATCTGGAACCAACATATGAAACACATCTAAAATTAGAAGTGTTCCAGATGTTGAAAAATTGTAAATCCATTGCCATATTTTTCTTGTAATGCCTGTTTGTAAACACATAAATATTGTCCATGCTGATCCATGAGCATAATTATTTTTTTCAGACTTTGAACTTCTATAGAATTAACGTGCATCAGCCCCGGCTACACTGCGGGTCTTTAGTGGCATCAAGGCTCAAACCCATGACTCGTCGAAAACTACCGTCTGCGACCATGGCCTCTAATTGTCGGAATTTCAACTATAATTATCTACCTTTTTTCATTTTTTTCAATGAGGTCGATTCTAAGACTATTGGGTACTGCGGCCTATATGAAAAATCGAACTGCGCATAAGTATGATTGCTTTGAAATATATCTTTGAATTTAGAAAATATAAAAATATTTAATCTTTGTTAAAGCATTCTGAATACTAGTTTATTTCTTGGATTTTAAATAAATTTTATCTGAAAACATTAAATTGATAAATAATTGTATAAACTTGAAATAGATGTTGTATTATTTATGAAGTAGTTAACAATTCTCAATTTATATTATTTTTTTACAATATCATTTTTCACGGTATCCTTAAGAATAATCCT
>BMAW01074181.1:3819-19004 GCA_019974015.1 Nephila pilipes
GTGTGTGTGTGTGTGTGCGTGCGTGCGTATGTGTGTTTGTGTGTAATGATTTAACTTTAATTCATTAATTTCTCTTAATAATAATTAATTTTCTACTCTAACCCATTCCCTTATTCAAAAGTTAAATATTCATTCTTATTTCCTGATCTCCTTCCACATTATCACTTCATTTATTAGATCAGGTGCTCATAAAACTGGTTAAATCCGCTTTCCCACGATTATAAATCTGTCAAAACAATCCCTTCAGACTCCCTGTCTATTATAATATTTCCCCAGAATCCCTAATCCTGTACCACGTATTTCACTGACGTTTTTTTATAATTTTCCCTGTTATGTAAGTAGATACTCTGAAAATTAGAGCGCTTATTACCGTCTCACCATGTAACATGTCCTGCGGTTAAACCGCTCCAAAATTTCTTGCTTCTTCGGCCCGGCCGGCTGCCGACTTTGCGCAGCGTCTTCATAATGAATAATAAGTAAAATCACCTCCATTAAATTGAATATGACTCGTATTAGTCATTAATCTAACATTATTTTAAACTACAGCATGATTTAAATATCCTCAAGGAAATTCATTTCAACAAACCGGTAGGATAGTCCTATCCGGGCGAGTGAAATAGTAAATTCATTCTATATATATTTGATTGGAAAAAAATAGTCTTTGAGAAAATAAGTGCTATTTAAAACTGAAAACTTTTAAATTGCTCCGTTTCTAATCAATTCCTTTTCATTGACAGTTTTGATCAAGTATAATTTTCTCTCATTGGAAAATTTAATTAAATATGCTCTTTCCCGACACAAACTTTGCTTTGAAGTCCCAAAAATATAAAATTGCCCTTTTTTATTTTGTATTATTAAAAAAAAAAACCATATAAACAGGTGCTTTTAATTGTGTTTATAATTTATTCAAAAATTTCGCAATTGAAAAAGCCTTTGAGGAAAAATGTGTGTATTTATGTGTATGCATTGCATTATTTAGTTCCCTCCCTCCATAAATAATTCAATTAAAATTCATGAGAAATTTTGTTTTTACTTCACAGTCTAATATGAGTAAAACTTTTGTGAAAAAGTTATTTTAAATTTTGATTCACAGGAGATCTTTAAGATATAAATGAAAAAAAATATTTATTAAAATTTTTAATAACTGTAAAGTTACACACATTTTTATAACTTGCTGTACAATTTAACCATGATAAATTGATAATAAATAACCATGATAACCATTTTCAGATGACTCCAACTATATTTCAAAGGACTAAACAAATAAAAGGTTTTTTTTTTTTTTTTTTTTTTTTTTCATTTTGAGTCCGGTGAAATCCCTTAAAGTGTAATGCTCTTAGTCTAAAGAAAATAATTCAAAATGTAACAAAATAAAAATTTATCCATATACAGAAACCTTTCTTTAATTGGGTATTCGGTAGTTAAGCTTTGTTTGAGCCGAGCCATAAAATCGCTTTCATTGTTTTTAGTGTGATTTTTAGTCAGCTTGTTGACTTTAACTATAGGTCACTAAAAAGAGCTGCTCGCATTTTCGAACAGAGTTTATCGTAACTGCCCATTTTTCTTTCAGTACAGAGGTGTGTGTGCTTTTTGTTTGTTTGTTTGTTTTTTGTTTTCTAGCAGAATTTCGCGTTTTTTGTTACATATAACGTTTGCCCAACAGTGCAACCGTGTACGTACAAAGTTCTGTGCCGACTTCCGATAGCTCACCTTTAAACTTGTCGTAACACTACCACTGTGAGAATGAGCCGGCCATTCTAGCAAAGCAATTCAACTGAAGTGGATTGAAGCCGAAGTGAACTCAGGTCCTTCTTATACCGCTATATAACGTAACACTGGAAGGCAAGCAGGGAGAGATGAATCGCCGAGGAAATAGTCCTCTCCTCCATTTCTGACTGTCTTCGTCTTGTGTTTGTGGGTCATGTTTACAGCTTATGTTTTCCTACATTTAAACTTTTAAAACTTTTTTTAATGAATTATTATCCAGTCCTTTTGTGGGAAGGTTAAATACCTTCTGTTGGGGAGTCCGTTGCATGACAAACCATATTGGTGACCCGGACGTGATTTGAATTCACAACTTCTGATTGGAAGTCCGTTGGGTATCCAAACCATAGTACTGTACAGTAAAATGTTTTAGAAACTCTTAAGTGGATTAAGTGATTAGAGTAACTTGTTGTAACTTATTTTATTTATCGTTGTACTGTATTAATTTTCCTCATGTGCAGTGTTTTTATCAAAACAAAAATGTATCCGTTTTACTAAATATATGCAATGGATTTAATGTTCAATGTTTGAATTTTATCTGGTACTTCCAGGACACAAAATACTTTATCTGTTATTTATATTATCTGCACGTGCTCAAAATGTGGGTAAACACATTTAAATGCATGTTTTAATGGTTGAAATTTTTACTAAAGTGATTTATATCTTTGGTATACCAGTTGAAACTGCACTGACTCTCTATAATCCGGCATTGCCATGGTTCCGAACTTACCGGATTAAAGACAGTCTAGTAT
This sequence comes from Nephila pilipes, assembly GCA_019974015.1. Taxonomy (NCBI): domain Eukaryota; kingdom Metazoa; phylum Arthropoda; class Arachnida; order Araneae; family Nephilidae; genus Nephila; species Nephila pilipes. The sequence goes on from BMAW01074181.1 coordinate 6,336, forward strand.
ATTTAAGCTTTTAAAAAAGTAGTTTCTGTTTTCCTACGGAAACTATAGAAGAGAGATAGTTAATGATGCTGTGAAACGTGTATAGTGGTAATAATTTTCTCGTTATGTTCAGTAATGGAAAGTAAAAACAATATCTGTGAGAATTATTAATTCGAAGATTCTTCTAATATTCATTTGCTTTTTGTATGCGTTTTTTTTTTTTCTCTTTTTTTCAGCTTAGTTTCTTTTTGTAGAGTTTTTTCCTACAATTTGTATATAAAAAGTGATTGCTTGCTGATTGTGTACCGCAGTAATACATTATTTTTATTTCTGTGTAATTTCTGTCACATAATTAGGTAACTTCGATAGGACTGTAGGTTCGATAAATAAGTATAACACAAAAAAGTTTGGAAAATTTACTATGCAATAAAAAAAAAAAAACTCGAAAAAGTAATTGCAATATCACAGTTCTTTTTTAAGAAATTTTAAATTATCTAGATCAGAAGTCTCTAAACTGCAGACCGCGAGCTACTCTTCCCCATTCGACCTGCTACACTTTATTTCGAATACATTGTAAAATTTATACAATATTATAAATGACGCAAACTAATAAAGAAACGCAATAAACTGACATACATGAGCAAAATTAGTAATTAATTATATGAGGTTTATCCTAAAAGCTTACAAAAAGTGACTTACTCCTCACAAAGGGTCCTCAGGGGCATCGAGACTTGAATCAATGACCCTACTGAAACAACACGAGTTCGCGACTATGACCACTAGGCTACTGCTGCCACACGTCCTGCATTTAATTTCTCTACACTCCGCAAGATGGCACTGCAGTACATTTAGCATTATGGTTACAATATGTAAAGCACAGCATGCGCATCGTCTAACTCCGATGTAATGGCATGTCCTTTGACACTTACCGGTAAGTACTAACCGAAATTGCAATTGGAGTAGTCTGCAAGTATAACCTCGCCACCGATAAATGATCGCCGGCTAGACTAGAAACGAAATTACATTATATTGGTATAATGAACTAGCTAGATCTTGGTCCTTGGGGCTTAGAAGAGAGAGTCAGTGAGGTTCTTAGGCTAAACGGCTTGGAGACCCCTTATCTCGGTGACAGGAATGTAAGTTTAAGATGATTAATTCTGAAGTTAGTTGTTATTTCGGCGTTTTTCTGGGAACACTATTGCATAGTCATTATGTTACAAAAAAATACGGTACGCATTACTTTTTCGAAAGGAAACAATTCATAGAGAGAGTAATTGATAGTGAAGTCTATTCGCGCAAGAGCCAAATGTGGCCATACTGTTCCAAACTAAGTAAATGTGTGATCTAGACGTTAAAACTATGAAAAATAGAGTGGTCGACAAGAAGGGTCAAGAGAGAAAGTAAAGTTTATTGGCGCAAGAGACAGATATGGTTATGATGCGTCAAAAAAGATTCAACTATGGTCTAGACGTGAAAAAAATGGAAGACAAGACAAATTGGTTGACAAGAAGGAGGGTCGAAAATAGAGAAGAATCGCTAGGGTATCCCAGGAGCGCGTCCCCAATGCTTACTAAAGACAATAAACCGCAGAAGGAAAAAAAAAAGATCAGAAAGGTGTCTCGGGGTCATGATGCCCGAACCTTCTTAAAGAAATCCCTGAGGTCCCCTGATATAATCCACAGAGTGCCTGGCTATACCCCAGATATTGGGTACCCATTTTAGTCGCCTCTTACGACGTGCATGAGCTACAGTGGGACTATTCTGTCATTCCCGGTCACCACACGGGTCAATTAATGGAGAGAATCGGATTTTATAATTCTACATTTTTATTTAAAAATAACGTTGTTACTTATATATTCATACGTTCAATACATATGTTAAAAAAGTTTTAGACTTAAGAGTTAAGAGAATATTATCATAAATGCTCGTATAATTTTTTCAATAACTTAAAATAGTAATTGTTTGATTTTAAGTTGCCTGTTTGAGAGGATAAATTTTAGAAATGAGTGGACTAAGATGTAAAAGTGAATGGACAATAAATTTAATAAAACGATAATAAAATGTATTACTTCAACAATAATTAGCACCGATGTGTGTACTAAACGTTACTGGTACATGATTATGATAATTACATTTAATTTGGTTAAGCGCGTCGATCATAACCAAACATTCATGCCGCTAGTAAAAATTATACTTCAGACATACACTTCATAAGGAGAGACCATACAATAATCTAAAGAAAACTTCTATATTGTCACAGACCAGAAGGAATGAGAATCACTTGGCATACGCCAAGAGCAGAATCGCGCCAAACCAAATCGTATCGAACACTGTCAAACTGTAATTAATAATTGTAAATAGTTTGTGTTCTTTAAAATGCTTATCCGAAGGGAAAATCAATGATAACTTTTTTATTTAATTTAACCAATTATAATCTTTTTTTTTCACCTTGTGACAAAACAATAGAGATATTTACTGAGAAATACGTATTTCAAGCAAGAGTATTTCATATACAAAATATATTTATTAACTTGAATTAATGTTTCCATAGATACACGAGAGAAGACCATTGGCAATTCATCTCATTTGATTTCAAAGGACGACCTACGTCTTTTTCAACTTCCACAGCAATGGGTGGCCGCGGTAGCTACGTGGTCATAATGTCAAGCTCGTGCCCGGTAATGCTCCATTAGAAACACGTACTTGAATCCTGATGCTACTAAAATACAATCATTTAGTACGATTGATCCACTTTAAATTTGTCGAGCTTCAAAGTCCATCCATTGACGTGGTGTGTAAATTAAAAGAGTAGGGTATTAACACAGATTTTTTTTCGATCTCGTTAGCTGATCGTGTTTCAAAATTACGAAGCTTATTCGCTGTGATTTGAAAAATTTTGTGTTGGACAACAGCTAGACAATTGGTCTAACTTTTGTTCAACATAAAGTATGACTAATCGTCTAACTTTGTGTTCGCTGTATTGAAAGTTAGACAAGCTTTCAATACAGCAAACAAACATCGCTGGTCGCCGAGCTCACAACTTTGACAGCTCTGTTCCAAATTTCGCAAAACAAAAATTTTATATTTCAATTTAATCTTAATTTTGATTGAAATTTTGAATAAGAAACTGAATGAGGTTTACACAAATTTGCTGCGTAGTATTAATTTCGAATATGATGAGCTTTGCATGTTAAAACGATGGAATATTTTTTTTTTTTGAAAAAAATATTTTTTGTACCACCTTCGTTACATAATTACATGAATGGAGATATTTTAAAATATGTACCTTTATGGCAAACAACATACAAATCATTATCATCTACTTCAGACACTATCAATGCATAACTAAATCCAGGTGTCACATCATCAGCATAACAAGAGCCTTTGTTTGAAATATTCCCCTCTCCTAAATATATATATATATATATATATATATATATATATACAAAAGAAACGAAGCACTAAGAAGGAGTTGTCAGATGAAGACAAAAATTGGCGGAGAGGAAAGTTATGCACAGAATAGAAAATGATTAAAATTTCAGAAAAATTGAATGATTTATTTCAGAGTTACATAGTTACAAAGTAACGAGCTCATTAAGGTGTGACCCACCTCTAGCCTGGATGCAATCTGCCACACGACGTGTCATAGAGTGATAAGGCTCCCTGATGGTCTCCTGAGGTGTTTCTTGCTAAATTTGCTCCAATTGTCGAGCTAGGTCATCAATATTCTCTGGTAGATGCAATCGCCTTCTCATCATATCTGAAACATACTCGATTGGAGAGAGATCTGGTAGGTCAAGGAAGTGTTTGACAATCTGTAAGACAGTTCATAGCAACACGTGCCGTTTGTGGTCTGGCATTATCTTGCTGAAAAATAAGGTACTGCAAAAGAAAAGGTAGCAAAATAGGTCTCAGAATGTCGTCGACATACCGCTGTGCTGTATGTGTGCTTCTAATGACGACCAAAGAGGTCCGGCTTTCAAGGGAAATGGCACCCCAGACCATAATTCCTGGTTGAGGGCCTGTGCGGTATGCAATAGTGAAAGCAGGATCGGTACGCTGTTCTGAGCGTCTCCAGACACGTCTAGGATGATCGTCAGGACACAGTTGGAAGCGGGATTCGTCGCTAAACACTATACGTCCCCAGTCAGCATCATTCCAACCTGATCAAACCAAGCACCACTGTAATATAGCTCGATAGTGTGCAGGCGTGAGGGAAAGGTGGCGTAGCTGTTGGTACAAGCTTAGATTTCGCTCTTTCAGCCGTCTGTGAACGGTCATGGTGGACATTCGTGTGCGGGTCTCACGAATGTCCACCATGAATAATAACGATGAATCAGGCGCTATGACAGCTGATCTAACAATTACTCTGTCCTTCCGATCTACTGTGTCCCTAGGTCGACCGCTACCATCATGACACTGAAATCTGCCTTTGTCCACCCATTCTTGCCAGCATTCTAATCGCCGTATTGTTTTAAGCGATTCTCCGATTTGCCCAACCTGCCTCTTTCAATCCAATGATACGACCTCTTTCAAACTCTGACATTTGCTCGTAAGGAGCTCGAATCCTGCGGCGATTCATTTTTTCAGTCGTTGAAAGGTATCTTAAATCGCAATGCAACAGAAAATTTGACCATCTGTTTGAGAATCGCTTCTTATATACACCTGCTGAAGTGCGCAGTTTCGATGCGCTGTAGCTCCCGCTATTCCTTCATTGGACACCAAATTTTAATCATTTGCATGTTCGAACCTAATGTCTTTGCATACGAAATTTCATTGCAGTTATTTTTGTTATAGAGTTTATGTTTATTTATATATATATATATATATATATATATATATATATATATATATATATTATACACGCCGCAGGGAAATAAATATAGTGTTTGTGGAAATTCAGAGATAGATATTCTATTAGCGGGATAACAGGTAAGAGGTATGTTAGTAATATCGATGTGCACACGACATAGTTGTATAAAGATATTAAGTGATCCTCTGAAAATTGACGAGAAATTCAGAACCAGTTTTTAACAGTTATTTCCTGATTAGGAACGAATTTTTCCGTTTGTTAAATAAGATGAAATTTGAGTTAAAATCAATGATTAGGGCGTGAGTCGGGGACTCAGTTTTACTGTTATTGAGGTAAAAAGAAATTTCAATTATACATCTTTGATTAGGACTCGCATCGGACCAATTTTACTCTTATTGAGGTAAGTAGAAACTTCAATTATATATTCCTTTATTAGGACGAGAGTCAGGACCTGTTTTACTGGCCTTTTTAGGTTTAGAATTAGTTTTTATAACGTCGCACTAGAAGCAACACGAGGGATATTTACGACGGATCTTGTATATTTGAATCTCGGTCAAGTAACGAGGACGACACCTGAGCTAGCACTTCCCTCTCCTAACTTCCACACCACGCCAACGGGAGGACTTTGGTCTAAGACAAATTTAACGTACATCAGCCTCGGCTACACTGTGGGTCTTTAGCGGCCAAGGATCGAACCCGCGACTGAACGGAAACCGCCGACCTCGAATCCGAAACCATGACCACTAGGCTATCGTGGCATCCTGTTTTACTGTCATTGAGGCAAGAAAAATTTAAATTTTTTTTTCTGTCAATGAGGTAAGATGAAAATTCAGTTATATATTAATTTATTAGGATGCGTATTGGAACCTGTCTTACTGTCAATGAGGTAAGCAGAAATTTCAATTATATATTCCTTTATTAGAATGCGTTTCGGAACATGTTTACTGTTATTGAGGTAAGCAGAAATTTTAGTAATTATCTTCATTTATGACACGAGTTAATAACTGCTCCACAATCGTAATAAGGTTTCAATTTAGATTATTTTTGAGTAAAATAAGTATTCTTTAAAGATTTATTTGACTGAAAATTTACTAAATCTAGCTGTCTCAGAACTGTAGCAGCAAAGCGGGCGAACTATTGCTTTACCATGACTAAAACTTATGAGAACCAGACCAATAACCCTGTTGTTGTTCTTCCATTCTTACATCGAGAAATCTCGTACTAAGAGCTCCTCGTAAGAGAGCTCCATTTTTCTCAATAGATAATTTCATCCTAACGGGAATTGAAACTGGTTGTTTATCACTGAGAGGGCTTGAGAAGACGGGCCTCGTAATTTTTGATCGACGAGAACGACACCTGATCTAACACCTCCCTCTCCAAACTTGCCTATGGGATGACTTGGGTCCTCTACCAGATTTAATGTGCATCGACCCCGATATATGGCGGGTCTTCGGTGGCATCAAGGCTCGATCCCACGCTGGGAAAAATGCATAACTCTATAGGGTGACTGTGTATAAAGAAGAATAAATTAAAATTACGATAAAAATGCAGTAATAACTAAAACTTTACGTTTCTGAAACCAAAAAAATCAATATTAATAGATGTAATTACAGCATTGTGTACATAAGGGTAATTAATATGCAGAAAAAATATTATTGAGTTATCTAGGTTATTTCTCAGTAATAATTAAAGCTTTACAATATTCCTCGTAATAATAATTCAACAAAAAAAAAATTATATTTTAAAAATCAATGGCCATAGAATGACTAGTTCTTATATATTATTTAACTCATTTGTTTATTGCTTTGTGATAAATTATAGGTATGCTGATCGAAATCTCTTTCATTTTTATATTTAGAATTAAAGCCAATTTAAACGTTATAGTATAAATTTTAAATCTTGCACATTGAGAAATGATTGAAAAAAATGTACAGATAATCGGAAAAAGCATGATCATAAAATATACGAATGCGAAATTTTTAAATATGAACAATTATATAACTGAATTTACGTTATTATTTTTAAATATTAAAATAATGAAAGCGAAGGTTGAAGTATGTATATGTTAAGAAATACTTTCCATGAATAGTTTCCTCAGATAAATTAATACTAATCATTGCTTTTTAAAAATATTATTCATTGCGTTTACATTCTTAGCAATATCAGAACTAAGCAATTCCTAGAGTTGTGAATGCAAATGGTTATTTTAACTTTTAATTAAGAAAAATATTAAATTAAAGATGTTTTCATATTAATTCGCTTCTTTCATGACGACTGTTGAGAGCAAAAATTTAATAACGAATAATATCAAACTGAAACACATTTCTTCGAAAACGAAAACATTTGTTTCTTAATATAACGCTCAAGTTTCAAAACAGTCAAAAATTCTCCCTGGGAATTTCTTTTCTCACAAATTAAAAAGGGATCCTCGAATTCAGAACCCCAGGAGGATATTACCTTTTCCGGAAATGACAATTGTGACGGAGAGGCTTCTATTTTTAGAATCCACACCCCCTTTTCGGAAAAGTAGTGGGTGGCAGGCGAAGTTCTTCGATGATTCGACAAGCCACAGGTTGTGCGCACTCTTTGATAGGGTATAAAAGCCCCTGCACGCGCACCGCTTGCCTCCTATTCTCCAACGCCTCCAACGAATCCGGTGGGCAAGAAAAAGTTCCGCAAAGAACGCTTTCGAATCTTTCCAAAAGGGGGAAAAGGAAAGTTTTGTGGGGAACGTTTCGTTAGGAGAGGAAAAACGATTAAGAGTTATTTTGTTGTTGAAGAGTTTCTCTGTCCGAGATACGTAGGGAAAAGTTCCGCAGGTGTTCAGTTTTGGAAAGAGCATTCGACTATGGAAGTTTTTGCGTTACTTTTCTGCTTGGTGGTCACGGCCTCGACGACGCCGATTTCACAGGTAAAGTGAACAAGAAAAAAAATGTTATTTTCTGTTTGGATTTGAACGAAAAAATTGAATTAAGTAATTAATTATTTTAAGAAAGTTGTTTTCTCGTTTGTTTTTCGGAAAAACTCTCTGTTTTAATTAAAACTACGTTTATGTTGCCTTACTTTTTAAATTGAAATAACAGTGATCTTTAAGATCTGTTTTTTAATTTATTTACCATGTAATCATTAGTTTAATCAACAATTTCTGTCGAGCATAAAATATTTCAATGCTTAAACATTAAAAGAAATTTTTATATCGAAGTGTTTTAGAAAAATAATTGGTGCTCTTTTTAGTTTTTAGTGTTATAAAATTTAACTGAATGAAAAATACGCAAAAATGAGGATTTTTAAACATCCATGTCTATTTAAAGCAACATTATTTTAAAATGAATGTTTTTTATGAAATGAATATTCTAAAATGAATGTTTTTTAATGTTATAGAAATAATTACATTATTTCTGTAACATTATTTTAAAATGAATGTTTTTTAACAAAGTATATTTTTACGAAACTTTTACGTCTTACTTTAAAAAGCATTTAACGTTTATTGTTTAATATTACCTGAAGTTTACATTTTCTTTTAAAAAGCGTTAACATATTTTGAGAAAAACTAAATGCTACTTTATTCAGTTTGAAAAAGCTAACTAAGCAAATAAATTAATTAAATAGCCATGCTATTTTTTTCTTCAAACATTTTCGTTAATTCGCTTTTTGATAAAATTTATGAACTAAGATATCTTACGCTACAACTTTACACATAAAATGTGAAACTTTTTTACAGCTACGAAATATATCCTTTTAAAACTACATTCCTTTTTCAATTCCAAAACGTGACCTTTTGCATCTAATGAAAATGAATCTGCCAAATTAAAATAAAAACATGTTTGGAAACAAATACTTAATGTTTTCATCAGTTTTTACGCAAATAAATTATATGTAATTTCATCTAATAATACTTTTTATAACTGAAATGTTGCAGATTAATTTCGTTAAGCATAAATGACTAATTATTTCTTATTTCAATCATCTGTTACAATACATTCGTGATAATTATTTGACATTGATATAAACAATATGAAATTGTGTTAAGGCAAAATTTAGATTTTTTTCGCCCAAATTAATATGCTGTATGAATTTAATTAGGGAAATATAGCATCACATTATGAGTGTTACTATTTTTAAAATTCTCAAGTTACGTCTATTTTTATACTCATCACTAAAACTTAATATATGGAATTGAATGTATCGATTTTATGTACAATGCTTGGCATAGATTAATGATGCACAAAATTATTCCTTTTTCATTGCCATTTTGCATAACATATTTAAAGCAACATAAATCTGAAATTTAACTGAGTAATCAATTTTCTAAAAGAACTATATTTTTAAAACTCAATAATTTAACAGAAGCGGCAAAATATATTTAACAAAAACCTCTAAGTAACTAAATATGTAAGATAAAAAATTTTCTCGTATGCTGAAAATAAGATACATTGCCATTATTTTACTCCTGGGAATGATTTATAACAGAATAAATCGCCCTAACGAATTAAATCTTTCATCGTCAATAAAAACAAATACCTGTACCACTAAAAATATTATATATCTTGTTCTAAAAATGGTAATTTGAGCATCAAGCGATTATTTTTTTTAGAAAACAGTTTTATCAAATGAAATTGAAAATTTAGAAGTATTATAAATATATTCCTTAGCTTTAAAGAAAATGATAGAGAAACTATTGTCCAAATTTCCATTTAAATAAACAGTTTCACCATTATTTCATACGTTTTGAGCTTTACTGCATTTTTGACATTTTGCGGAAAGAAAAAAAAAAAAAACACAGAAATAATTAACAAAATAAAATACAAATGGATGAATTAGATTCAAAGCGACATTTTTGATGAAAAAAATGCTTATACATATAGGTATTATACAACTTACTTTTCCATTTTCTCTAAAAAAGTTTTCAAAAAAATGATGATCGTTTGGCGCTCACAAATTACCATTTTAAAGCCAAGATATATTAAATTTTCAGCTTTATAGGCATTTTTATTGGAGATGAAAGTCATTTCAAAAACACATTTAAGCTAGCCATTCAGTAACCACATTCGAGTTAGAAGATATGAGTAAAAATGTTTTATGTGAACTTTTGACATATATAAAAGTTGCATGAAATAGTTTATTTCCATTTAAACAAACAGTTTACCATTATTTCATATGTTTTGAGCTTTTCTACATTTTTGACATTTTACTGAAAGAAAAAAAAACATAGAAATAACTAATAAAATGGAAACTGATTAATTAGATTAAAAGTGGCATTCTTAAAGAAAAAAAATACTTATGAATATACGTATTGCACCACTTACTTTTCCAGTTCCTCTAAAAAAGTTTTCAAAAAAAAAAAATAAAGATCATTTGGTGCTCACAAATTACCATTTTTAAACCAAGATATATTAAATTTTTAGCTTTATAGTCATTTTTATTGGAGGTGAAAGTCATTTGAAAAACACATTTAAGCTAGCAATTCAGTAACCCCATTCGAATTAAGGAAATATGAGTAAAAATGTTTTATATGAACTTTTGGCATATATAAAAGTTGCATGAAATAGTTTATCCATTGCAGGATAAAATTAACTTATAAAGCCAGAGAGGCAATGAAAATTTATTAATTAATTTTACTTTAGAAACATGCTAGGAAAACGATATTTAAATAGAAACACTTCAAAACTTAAATGAAACCGCTCCATATGAAAAGTTTTAAAAAATTTAGATAGCTTTTTGGATTTGATATTACTCGGTTTAAAAAGTTCGAATTTTTTGCTTTTTAAGTGAGGTTTAGATTATGAGACTCTGTAGTAAATAAGAATGTTTTCATTTTGTTTCATGTTGAAATACTGTGTACTTTTTGTATTATTTTCATTATAAAATTTACCAAAAAATTAAGAAAAACTTAACTTAGCCATCTTTGATATGAAGCTATTAAGCAATTCTTGTTTAATTTATTGATGAACAAGTAAAACTGAAATTTTTTTTTATTAAAAATGTAAAACATTTTGTATCATTTAATAACTGCTTTAATTGTTTATCTGACTTTGAATTCATATCGCTCGTTGAAAGAAAAATCGATTAGATATATAGTTCACTTTATAAATATACTTCCAATATGTAAGACTGAAATTTTTAGCAACTCCTAAGTTTAGGTGTACAAAAGCATAAATTGCTTTTAGAAAGAACAAAATAATTTAAAATAAAAAAAAGAAGCACAAAATGACTGGATGACTAAGAATTAATTTAAATAAATTCTTAATCAACATTTATATACAAATACGATTTGCCTGTGTTGCTTCAGTTATAAGTTGCTGTCTCGTCAAATTCTGAATCATATCATTATTAGTATTCAAAATCAAATAAAGAAATATATTCGCATGAAAGGTTTGATACGCATTAATATAATTCATCAAATCCCAGTTAGCATAAGATAAATATAATTTAATTTGAATTGTATACATATACGAGATAATTATGATTTCCTTTACACATTCCGGGTTTTTTCCCCCTATTTTGGATGTATTAGTTTTTTAACATAATAAAATATTAATTGCTATTCTGAATTAATTCTCAAATAAACACAGTTTTAAGAATCGCCAGTTATTTTCAGGATGATAATATGGGAGAGCCTGCTAACACCAATCTCTATCAATTTAACTAATTAAAAAAATTTCAAGCAAATTATATAAAAATTTCTGAAATTATGTATAGTAATTATAGACAGCATTGATCCGAAATTATGCATTAATAATACCCTTACTGAATTATTAAATAAAATTTGTCTCTTAAAATCAAAGTATTTTTTCCCAAGGTACGCAACTGATATTTTGCATGCAAAAAATGTTAAACTAATCCCTTCCATCTCTATTCAGATACGTTTTGTGAAATATTTTTCATTTGTTGAATAAGTTATTACAGTCAGTCCCCTTTAACACACGATTCAGTAGCATACAAGCCTGCTTTACTCGAAGTTTTACTATGGCTTCCTCGAATAAGAAATCGCTTGAGATATCACTTCTAGATATTATGGTGTCGCAATTCTTATTAACCTTTTTCTTGAAAATCAGAATAATCTCATGATCGGATGACGTCACAGCTTTCTATTAAGAGCAAACATTAATAACTTTTTTTTTCAATTTTTATATATGAATCATCATTTTTTTTGAAAACGAAGTGTTCCAAATTGGATTAACTATGTTATATCACTATTATTTCATAAAGAATATATTCAAAATTTTGCTATCAGTGAGATTACTTTCAACGATTGGGTACTATTAAAATTTTAAGATTTCTAAAAGGTTTTTTTATTCTTTCATAAATGATTTCTAAGTAATTGCTTGATTTGAACAACAGGGATTTCGGATAAAGCCAAGCAAAAAAGATTTGTCATGCAAGATATTGAAAAAAGGAGCAAAATGCAGGTATTAAAGATTCATCCAGTAACGATTGGTCGATAAAACAATAAACTTGATTTGCTTTTAATAGTTTAATCTTCTTTTTATTAGATATCATTTTGTAATTTTTTTGCAATAGGCAGTTTATCTAAATATCACTAAAAAAACATACAACATGTCTTTAAAAGTGGGTGCGGTAACCTAGTGGTCATGGTCGCGGACTTGTCGTCGAGTCGCGGTCTGATGCCACTAAAGACTCGCTGTGAAGTGGGCTTTTGGACGTTAAATCTGGTCAAGGTCCCAAGTCCTTCAGCTTATGAGGTGTGGGAGAAAAAGGTACCAGCTTAACACATCGATCAATAACTCCCGAGTCTAACATTGAAAACAACATTTTTTTGCAAAATTTTTTTTTATTCATCAACATAACACCTTTTGTTAATCACCTTTTAGGGTGATACAATCGTTCCAACGCTTTTCCAAATCTTTTTTTTTTTC
>BMAW01074189.1:0-11611 GCA_019974015.1 Nephila pilipes
TGGAAGTGTATTTACTGAAAAAGGTTTTTTGAAGTGAAGTGAAAAAGTTTTTTTCCAAGTGGGTGCCGCGATTGCTTTCGATGGAACAAAAACAGCAACGAGTCGATGATTCAGAAAGCAGTTTATCGCTATTTACTCGCAAAAAAAGATTTCTTGCGGGAAAAAAAAAAAAAAAAAAAATGAAAAAAAAAATTGGGGAGGGAAAAAAAAAAAAGATTTGGAAAAGTGTTGGAACGATTGTATCACCCTAAAAGGTGATTAACAAAAGGTGTTATGTTGATGAATAAAAAAACGTTTTGCAAAAAAAATGTTGTTTTCAATGTTAGACTCGGGAGTTATTGATCGATGTGTTACATGTGAATACAAAGAGGAGGGAAATGGGAACAATTTGCATATTCTAAAAAAGTGCAGGAATAAAATTCCATAAGTAATTCAAGTATTTTTATTCGTAATGGAACATTACATTTTTATAACAAAAATTGCGTAATAATAAGGTGCTGTTCAGAAGAAAGGGAGACCACTTACCTTGTTATGAGTGGTCGCCTAAGCATTTTGAAGTCATTCGAAACAAACTTTTCTGATCAATTTCCTACTTTAACAAGGGATATGTAAATTATTAATCAGTTATCATGGTGACAAGAAAATGCCATCGTTCTAAATTAATGTAAATCAAGTCATATGTGTTAAGTCATATATGTTCAAATCATATTTGTTACAAAATTTTCAGTTTTATATTATTATAGTGCAGAAAACGCAAAATATATAAATGCGAAAAAAATTCTTTCATTTTAGAGAGATATACAAAAATATAAATAATTATTTTTCTTTTCTTTTTTACCAATACAGCATATATGGATAGTAATTTGATAATTAATAATTTAAACTATTTGTATTAAGTATTATTTACAATCACTTTAAATGATTGTAATTTTTTTGTAAATAATTTCTATCAGTACCATCAATTATTAAGGTAATATTCGACTTAATTTATATTTCAGGATATACAGAGTAAAAAAATTAAATTTGTTTATTTTTTTGCGAATTAATATTTCAAAGCAGCATTACTAAAATTTTGTTTTGGTTTTTTTAAAATTCTTATGAGTTAAAAATAAATAAAGATATAATCAAATATGTAAAAGAGAAGCTATATTCCTTTTTATTAATTGCTGTTTCTTCAAAATTCTTAGAATTATTACTCTTATACATTCCAGTGTAGGACAGAGAGGTTCATATTTAACTACATTCGAGAATAATAATAATTATGTTATTTCAAAATAATTCATTTCAGTTATTTCTTATCGTTTCAGTTATTTCTTATCATTACTGTTATTCTAAGTAAAAAAAAAAAAAACTTCAAATCATAAATTTCTATCGCATAATGCTTAAATGAACGATATTAACAAAAACAACACCGACCTCCTATCGTTGCCTTTTATCAAATCCAAAACGCAATACATTTTCAACGATAAAGTTCCATAAATTCCTTTATCGAACAACTCCTTTTTATGACGGACCAACGCCGTTGCGAGATATCAACTCTTATCTTTATTGTATCGAATAGGTAGACTCTTGTTACTAAAGTTACCGACTCAAAAAGGATAGCAGAATGCCATCCTAGTGTAAGATCTAATCAAAGGTGTGCCTTGATTTCCAGGTGGTAGTACGACTCTTTTCTTACCCTTTTGGAAAGACTTCTTATGGACCAGGGAAAGAGAGAATTTATCATTTCAATTCGTTTCGGTAAATTATATTCGATGGTTTTAGATAATAATATGTTAAAGGTAATCAGACTTGTTTTTATATGAAAAGATATTTCAACGATGGTGTTGACAAATGTATACAGCGTTTTTGGTTGCTGGGTTTAACATGAGAAGATGGTTCATAAAGTACTTGTATTTGAAGACAGATGGCTTCCTTAAGGTAAATTGTTGTTTCCTTTAGGTGCTCCTAACTGTTAAATGGACTAGATATAAGTTTCACATCAAATTCTAAGTTAGTTTTGATTTTGGTACTCCCTTGCAGCCAAATCTAAATCTGATTGCTTCATCGATGACTTGTGGGTGCCATTTAACGTCGAGTTTTCACTCTCGGTGAGATTTGGATTCATCATTATGCACTGGAAATCAAGCAAAAAAAAAAAAAAAAAAAACACCTTTTTGATTACTTCCAATGAATCTTCTCCCAAAACGGTGAAAATGGTTTCATCGACACGACAAATTTGAAGAAGAAATTTTTAGTTAATAAAGGCTTCCTGATCACGAATACGAGTAACTAAGATTTAGACAACTCCCTAAAGAGAGTCCTGATACTTACCGAAAACAAACAGTTTTCGATGCTGCGTGTGACATCCTTGGAATTTTTAAGGACTTATTGAACTGCTCTCGTATATTTTCTTGCATACAATTTGCAATTTTCACAATTGGAACTGTATGCAATTGCGAACAATATGCAATTTTCAAAATTGAAATTGTATGAAATTCCCATATTGTATCCAAAGTTTCATTGTGAATATTACATGTAATCAAAGTATGCAAATAAAAGAAAAGTAAGTTTTTTAACTTAATTGTATCATAAATAGAGAAGCAATTTACAGTTTTATTATTAATAGTAGATAACATTAATTGTTACATGTAAAATAACTAAATTAAATAATTTTTATTCATATGCTTTTACAAAACACTGTCAAAAAACTTTGTGAAACTAAACGGAAACCAATTCATATAAAACTGTAGCCTAGAATTGGAATTTTTCTACTTTTATCCATAATCCAGATGTTATACAGTGATGCTCTAGTCCATCATTCATAATTTTCCTGTATGCTAATTGATTGATTTATTATTTTACTAATACCAGACTTGGAAGCAATATGAAGACGATTGGCAAAGGACATAGTCATTTTGAACCTCGAGCAACCTGGTATTCCGCTCCCCAAACTTCCATAAAAGGGCAAGGTGAGGACTTGAAGCATCACAGAATTAAAATGCATCAGTTCCACTAAGGGGTGGGAATTTTGTTATCTACCAAAAATGAATCAAAAATTTAAAAGACAAAAAGATATTTGTATATTAAATATGAATAACGTAACTTAAATTTTCACAGTGTAAATGTTTTGTCTTAAAATACATTTTACATAGTATCCAAATCATATGTTCACATAAATAGATAACGGGAAAAAAGCATTGCAAATTGAATATGTTGACAGGAAGTGTACGAATTATTTTTTTTAATTATGTATCTAATTTTATAAGAAATACTTTAAAATTATTGTAAAGGCAATTTTGACAAGTGATTTAATTGTAATTATAAAATTATTATCTATTATAAATTATCATTTCAACTTAAGAGAATACGGTTTTTTTTCTAATTGTAAACATATTTCTCTATCATTGTCTTTTTCTGTAAGACACATCAATCTAAAAACCAGAATTATGGCATAATATTTTTGCAATCATTGCTACACCTAAAATGATCCTTGTCGGACAGGAAAAATTCCGTAAGTACTTCCTTTTTTTAACAGAAAGTGAAGTCTGCCTTCATATTAGTTAATTTTTTTTCAACAATCTATAAGGATATATAAGCATTTTTTTTCGTTAAGTAGAATCTGTGATTAAAGTTGTCATATTATATAACAGACGCGAGATCTTGAGTGGTAAAGTGAACTAATATTTAAATGAAAAGGAGAAGGTAACTGTCCCTAAGAAATTTATTAAAAGTAAAGCATATCCTCTAATGCAATATGTGGATTATTTTACTCTTCAATATTAGAGACAAATTAATTTAATAGTTATGAAATATAATAATTTAGTAATGTATAGTACATTTAATAAAAATATATGAGTTTTAGCTATTTAATATTGAGATTGATGGTGTATTTTTTTTTTATTTTGATAACATACATACATACCTATTACCACCTTCAATAAACATCCCTCTTCTTTCCCAAAATCCCTACAACTCTCCATGGGAATCTCCCATTGTCTGAAACAGTAATGGGAGTCTTCTATCAGCTCATTAAACTCTTTCTGGTTAACTGTTACAGCTTTAACCACTGAATTCTTCTCTTTTTAATGCAGATTTTAACTTAAAAAACTGATAAAATTTGCATGACGCAAGACCAGGCAAATAAAGAGGAAGGTCTACTGACTTGCTGTACTTAACTAGAAACATCTTGAAGTGAGAAAAGAATCCAGCGTATTGTCTTGGTGGAAAACATTTGCCGTGCAGATTGTTTGACAAATCCTGCAGTCTCAGCAATCATATGAATACTTAACCGATAGTCATATGGAGCCAGATTACCGAATATTTCAATATTGCCATCCGTTTTTGACGTAGAAGGGCGACCCATGTGCAAACCATCTTCAAAACCATCTTGAAAACGCTTAAACCGATGAAAAGTACGTGCACGTGATAAAGATTTATTGTCATGCAATTATTTTAATACATTATAAATTTCAGTGGTGATTTTTCGAAGTATCATGTGAATTTACGCAACAATTTATTGCTCTATTAGTACACTTATTATTTTTCCGGTGGAGTAAAAACATAATCCAAATACGAAGGAAGGCTATATGGATTTTTTTTTTTTTTGGAAGCGCTGCTTTCAAAAGAGAAAGCTTCAAGCTAAACAGCTGTCGATCGCTGTCCTATTGCACATGCGTGATTTTTATGTAGCATCGTCTTTCTTGTTATTTAATTACCCCATCTCGTATAATACTAGCAAATACGGAGGCAAATACATATTCAAAAATCAAAGTTCTCTTTTCAAAATGAAAGAAATAGAAATGATGATAATGAATTATTGATACATGTGTGTGGCATAAACATGTGAAAATACAAACGATTTCAACATTTGCTCAAAAATAAACACAGTGTATGCAGCCTTCAATTCTGATTGTTACTTATGATTTAAAATTCATTTTTGCTCAAATCAGAATTAATGTACTTCCCAAAGGGCTTAGATAATTTTTGCACAACTCATAAGAGACCTTGTGTCAAAAAACTATCAGAACATTTTTCTTTACATAAAAGTAAAGCATTTCTATAACAATTATACATGTTTTTGATAAAAATCCAATTCAAGAGATAGTAAATATTTTCAAACTTTCATTCAAATTTTATTACAAAAATAGATAAATTATCATAAGGTATCTAGTATTTACAAATTTTTCTTTGCGAATGAATTACGATTTTTTTCAAGTTTCTTTTCGAGGTCTTAGAGAAATCATTTTCTTCATGATTCCTTTTTAACAAAATCAAAATTATGCAATAAAAAGCAAAATCCGTTTTCATGTAAGTTAACACTTTATGTTCCTCAAGTCACTTCTTAGGCTTATCCTATACCACAAAACGATGCGTTTTTGTTATCAGGACATTTTAGAAAATACTCTTTTTGAAAATAAGGACTACGCAAGAGGAAAACTCAATGAAAAAACTGTTACTCTGTATTCACCTGGTGATCGCTCACTTCACAGGGCCATTTCGATTTTCAAAGAGCTTCTCATAAACAACAGTTCTCTAAACTTAAAGCTAGTCCACTGTTTCAACTGGGTCATAAAAAAAGAAAATAGTGCCGACTTTTACTATATAACGAATGTGGGATTATTATGCAAAAAATGCAAGCGGATTGGTATAAAAATCGGACTTTGATTTTGCTTCTTATTTTCATTATTTGCGCTATATAAAGATTTTAGAGAATTTTGGTCTTCTTTGTAATTAATCATAGCATAAATCTTAATACGCATCTTTTTTTTTCTTTTTCAAAACAGTTATTTAATTCGCTACAAGATTAATAACTGGGGAAACGTGTATCATAAAAATTTTATCTTCGTAAGAAGGATAGGGAAAAAACTGAATAATATAAAGCGGTTGGTTATAAATTAACACTCAAATGCTTGCAATCAGGCATGTTTTGCGTTATTAAAATATAACTTTTTTTGTGCTGTTTTTATATAATGCTTTTTTCAGTTTATAGTTTTAAAAAAGTATTTATTTAAATGCCATTATTATTATAGTTTCAAGTAAATATAATTATTCCATTCAAAGATTTGTAAAGAATAGATTTAGCCAACAAATGTGCTAACTTTTTATGAAAATAATTACTCAATTATGTAAATACTAAAAAAGAAATAAAATTCAAATAAACATTAAAAATGTTACTGGAATGGAAATTTTATTGATTGATTATCTCACTCACTCGCTCATCCGTTGCGTCATTCCTAAATTCACTTATTCACGCACTCATTTATTCATTCACTAATTTATTCACTCACTCTCCTTAATAAATTATTTTATTCACTCACTCTCATTAATAAATTATATTATTCTCTCATGTGTCAAGAGTGATTTGTACACATGCTATAGTAATGTGTCGTTTGGTCAGGGATGGATATGGCATAATATACCGGTTCCTATATTTCTCCGTTCTTTGGATTCAAACAACCTAAATTTGTTTCTTTGAAGAAGATGTATAGCTATTGTGTATGATACACGAGTCGGTTTGGCAATGGATCTATCAGAATGAACTTAGCTTAGATATGGTTATCAAAATAAAACTATGTGATTTAACCGAGTCCGCTAATTATATTCCCTCAGTGCAAAACATGCATCGCTAGTGAAAGTTTAGCTTCGAACATTACCTGTAACATTTTGAAACAGAATATTCTGCTACAACATTTAAATTACATAGGTGCTAAGAATGTTTCTGATAACCTATGTCTTATGTCCTTTCATTTCTTGTACTAATGCTACCACTCTCTCATGACATTTCCAGTTCTTACTTTCTAAGTAATTATCAATGTTTTGACATGCCCAACCTGTTATTACAGTTTTGACTTCCATTTATGGGTCATGCCGTATTTTAAATTAGGCTTAAAATGTAACAGACGGAATAAATATGAATTCGAAAGACTGATAGAAGAAGGTATCGAATAACGATTATTCTCCTTATCAGGCACATATTAACACTCATAAATATATGTTAATAATTAATTTAGTAATGAGCATTTTAACTAATATAGACTTATCGTAAATTGATGTGAAAATCGTTTTTCTTTAATTATCACAAAACCTTGCTTAATTTGGTTCTAGACATTCAATTAAATCAGTTTATTTATTAATATATTAAAAATATTGTTGAAGCAAATATGGATTTATTAAGGAAACAATGTGTGAATAATTAACAACGACAGATTTTAGTAAAATTGAAAAAATTCAAAAGTATATTGACGTTTTGAAAGAAAGGCTTCGGTTTTATAGTATTTTTCTTAAGTGCACTATTTATTGTATTATTGTTAAAATTTGTTGAAATGTAATACATTTAAGTCTAAATAATTTTACAGGAAAAATATATTTTTTTAAAAAAAATTCTTCTGTAGTAATTTCCAAGCTGGGTTATACAGTTGAATTATATATCTTACATTTATATTTATAGCCTGCTATAATATTCTAAAGATTCCAAATGAACAGAAGTTCCTATAAATTACCATTTATAAATTAGATAGACATTGCATTTCTTAAAAAAATATTTTGTTCATAAATTGCAAAGTAAATTATAATTAGAAAAGATATGAAAAAAAAAAATAAATAAATAACGTTTTATTTAGTTTTGAATTAACTTTTACTAAGATAATACAAAAAATAAGGTCTTACCAGAAAGCTCTGTCGGTTTGGTACTAGAGTAGGACCTATTTCTGGATGATAACTGGTATTTAAAAATGCATTACAGACAAAAAGATCGAAAGAAAAATTGCATACTGGGAACCCGAACAACCTGCCTCCTCATCTAAACAGATACTAAATATTCATAAGAGTATAGAGTGAGGCTTTCAATACATTATAAGATTATGAAACCTAACTAGAAGTTCAATTTGGAGGGACACTGTCAGCAAACAGATGATTTAAACTAAGCACTGAAAGAAAAGAAACTACAGATGATTATTTGAAAGCACATCTTACTGTATCATCTTAATCCCTAACGCCAATACCACTTTTATGAAAATCGCAAAGCTAGACTACTGCCATATTATTTAGACCCAGCATATTCTGACTATCACCTTTTTTCTGTTCTCACAAATTTCTTCAAAGGAAAAAAAAATTAAAGTGAAGTAGATGCTTTCAATACATTATAAGATTATAAACCTAACTAAAAGTCCAATTTGGAGGGACACTGTCAGCAAACAGATGGTTTAAACTAAACACTGAAAGAAAAGAAACTAGAGATGATCATTTGAAAGCACATCTTACTGTATCATCATAGTCCTAAACACCAATTCCACTTATCTGAAAATCGCAAAGCTAACTAACTGCCATATTATTTAGACCCAGCATATTCCAATTATCACCTTTTTCTCTTCTCACAAATTTTTTCAAAGAAAAAGAAATTAAAAGTGAAGTAGATGTCAATGGAGTTTTACTTGAGTTCTCTAAGGACAAGACATTTTTAAAAATTGTACTATTTAATAATAACCTTCACGCTGGGAAAACGGCATGCGTAAAGACGGAAATCATACTTTAAAATAAACACTACCAAAAATAGGAAAATTGTATTATTTTCCTACACTTCCTAAATCGGAGGAACTTTCCGGCAGATCAAATATAATCTTGATGAAATATTCTAATTTCAATAGATCGAATGGTTCTCAATTGACGACAAATCCACAGATAATTTACTACAGTGTACAGTAATTAGCAAAAGTTATAAATAACGAAACAACAGATACTGAGACGAAATGAATATTAAAAATGGAGAAGAATGGAATAAGAGTTCGACAGCAAAACAAAAGAATTAGAAAATTAATTCTTGGAAAATTATACAAATTCCTTGAGGGGATCTTGAATGTCATTTACTGATTTCTCCAATTAACGAGTGTATTTCTAGTTGGAGCGGAGGACGAAAAAGAACCAATCTCTTTAAAACTACAAATCAGACATTTTCTGAAAAGTCGAATTCGAGAATAATTTTAACAAAGGTCACAACTAAAGAGGTGAGCTTGTTGTTTATTGAATTCAAATAGCGCTTGTTTGTATTCTTGATCTGAGTTTTG
The DNA here is from genome assembly GCA_019974015.1 of Nephila pilipes. Lineage (NCBI taxonomy): Eukaryota > Metazoa > Arthropoda > Arachnida > Araneae > Nephilidae > Nephila > Nephila pilipes. The sequence continues at coordinate 9,042 of BMAW01074189.1, forward strand.
AAATGGAATACATTTTTTACAGGATCTCTTGAGTTTAATTACTGTTTTTTAATAATGTCATTGCATTTAAGGTGTTATATTGGAAAGAAAATTCAATAATTGTTAAAAATTATAACATTTTTATACCTTCAGAATAATTTTTAAAATACGTCTTCTTTTAAATTATAGACATATAGGACATAATTAAAGATATTTTAAATGATAGATATAATAGTGTCTTCATTTAAATTATAGATATAATAGTGTCATCATTTAAATTATAGATATAATAGTATCTTCATTTAAATTATTGATATAAAAAGGTCTTCATTTAAATTATAGACATATAATTAACACTTCAAAGAATTTTAAGTATAGATTGAATAGAAAAGGCTTTTATAAAGAAAATAAATAAATAGAAATATGTTTTTATTCCTATACTTTTCAAATAAGTAACCTTTTGTTTACTGTCAAAGAACTCGTAGATTTGTTGTAATTTGAATTAGTTCACAATAGATTGTTAGTATAAGCTATTTTATTTCTGAGACAATAATAAAATAAATTGAATTTATGAAGAAAAAAAAACATATAATATCTGAATAGTATCATCATCAACAATGTTCAAACATTCTCATATAATTTATCTTAACTTTAAAATGTTTAAAATATATAATATCTGAAACTATATGAAATAAAATTATATTTTTTCCAATAAAAACGGTTTTATAAAACATAAAAACACACGTTACATATTTTTTCTTTTAAAACTCTATATGGAGATTTTTAAACATATGACTTTTTGTATAGTTATTTTAGGAATACTGATATATTCGAAGTATTTCTTTGAATTCCTACTTCTTAAAATAAAGCTAAGTGATATGAAACGAAATCCTTCTTCTAAGCAAAGAATATTCATGCAGATTTTTGTATTCCAATTTTAAATTCCCGCAGCATTTTGTAAAATGTATCTCGTCCCATTAAGTAATGATTTTTGATCATAAATTTCTCCCTAGAAAGTATCTTTAAAAAGTAAAGAACTATTTATGACTAAAAATCACTAAAACCTCTATTAGCGACATATTTACTAGCTATAATAAATGTTTCATAAATGGATTTATAGTGGAACTTATGTTTTTAGACAACAATATGCAATTAAAGTTAAATTTGAAACAAAAAAAATTTTCTGTTGTTTAAGAAAGTATGTTACTTCTTTAATTTGGCCATTAAGGAGCAATGGTCTTAAGTCCATTTTTACACCAAAAACCTGGAGCACGTATTGTTATTCCTATTTCAGTAATAGCTCGAAAAATAAACTGAATGCGTAACTAAGTGAATTTTAACATTGAATGGCGAAAATAAGATCAATATGATTAGAAAAAATGTGTAAATGATTAAGACACGCATTGCTTCAATTTTGATGAAAATGAATTAGCCTGAATGATAAACAAAAAATTCAACATCTAATATAAAATAGTATCTGAAAATATGAATTATTACTAAGAAATAACCAAGACTTCTATAAAAAAAAAATTCTGCACATTAACCTATCTTTTTGTTCATAGTGTTGTAAATCAAGGCTATTAATGTTCATTTGTCTAGCTTAAAGAAGTTGTAGGTTGAGATAACCCGCTGTAGCATAAAGTTTTAATTATTACATCGAGGTGTTGTAAAGAATTGAATATTACCAAAAATAATCTAAGAAGAGAAATTCAATTTTTGTAAACTATTCACCAGAACTCTCAAAGCCCTCACCAACCAAATATATGCATTTCTCCCGACATTTCTTTACCATTAGAAGACCATCAATTTAAAAACTGTGATTTATTTCAAATCAAGATTTCTTATATCAAACAAATCAAAAATAACACATGAAATATACAACATCATAACCATCAAGAATAACTTTTATTCAAGTATCTCGGTTATTTTTTTTGTAACAATTATTGCTTTAAGGTAGGGCTCGCAAGTTAGCAGTGGTCCCTAAGGAAAGTAGTATTAACGACCTGTGGGCGTTAAAGGGATCTATGGGAGCACAGAGAACCAACTGCTGACCCCTTCCTTCGGGATAAACTTACAAAAAATATATTTTGTTAACATTAAAAAGCATATTTCAACGCATAGTTCTAATTATTTTTAAACAATTAAATTCTGTATTTAAAGTAGATATTGTAAATTACAGCTTTGTTCTCAATAACTTTTGACTAATACTTGATCAATGCACAACATTCCACGGCATCACACGAAGTTCTACATGTTCATTATAAATGTATATATATATATATATATATTAGTTTTTAGTTTTAGTTTTTATTAACTTCACTCTAGAAGCAACACAAGGGCTATTGGTGACGAACCTCGTAATTTTGAGCCTAGGTCAAGTGACGAGGACTATATCTGAACTGACACCCCCTCTCCTAACATCCACACCACGCCAACGGAAGGACGTGCATTAGCCCCGGCTACACTTCGGGTCTTTGGCGCACAAGGATCGAACCCGCGATTGAACGAAAACTGTTGGCCACGAATCCAAAGCCTTGACCACTAGGCTACCGCAGCCTTACATATATATATTACACACACACACACACACA
>BMAW01074194.1:0-19184 GCA_019974015.1 Nephila pilipes
TCTCGATTCCGCCCGCCTCAGAGGTTCACTTGTGATAGGTGCATAGGCACATCTGATGAGCCAGTGGAGCAGGATTCCACCATCCAACAAGATCCGCCAGCATATCGAACAAGATCCGGCAGGAAAGTGAGGTTTCGTCTCCCTTCGTGAGACTGGAGGGGGAGTCATGTGGCGACTGCCTACGTCATCTTGTGACGTCATTTTTGTCTGCGGAACTGCAAGCCGATTTAAAGAAAAGGAGGAAGCGATCTTTTGTAGACACACTTGCTTCGCAGATTGCAGACCTGTGAAGGTCGAGTTTTCATAGTTAAAATATTAAAAGTTGTTCTCGTTAAGTTTTAAATAAATTGTTAGTTCTTCTTGTTTTTAAGTCTTTCGTAGTTGTTTATTTATTTGTATAGCCTACACCTTCTGATTGGATGTTATGGGAAAGGAAGGTTTCAACAACCACCTCCCCATAGATAGACCCCTACTGTTAATAAATAGACCCCTAGGGGTCTATATAGACCACTTTGGCGACCCCTGCCCTAAAAGGTGATTAACAAAAGGTGTTATGTTGATGAATAAAAAAAATTTTGCAAAAAAAATGTTGTTTTCAATGTTAGACTCGGGAGTTATTGATCGATGTGTTATTCTGATTGTATGTTTACTGCATGCAAGATATTGTGAAGCAGATGTCTTACAATGCTACCTGTTTTATTGTATTTCGCATATCTTTGCTTCTTGATAATGTATCTTTTTATTTTCTATATACAAGAGTTAAAAAGAAATCAAACTACATTTACTAAATTTGTAAAATTAAAAAAAAGAGGTTAAAAATTTTTATAAATGCAAATGTGTTGATTATTTTCTCTTCTTCCATTCATTAAGTAAGTATTGTACAATAACATCGTTGATTACTCTGTTCTCCAATACCTTTACCAAAATAACAATTTAATCAAGTTGTAAAACGCTATTGCTTTTTAAACTCTATCTTTAGACTTAAATATTTCACAGTGTCAAAAAAGGGGGTAAAATACATAAACAAAAAAATTAAATTATTTTTGTATCTAGAGATCTGGTGGATGGGAATAGAGAAGGTAGGTCTCAAATAGTTTTAAAAATGTAGAAAATGATTGGAAAAATGTTGCTCCAGAAGATACAGTGGCTATTCTAAGTAGCTGTAATCAGATGTAGATTTCCAATCATTTTGAAAATATACGTAGAGGCATATGAAAACTTCCTTAAATTGACAGATTCTTTTCCGATACTCACTCACAAAAATATCTATACTTTTTTCGTCGTCATAAAATTTTTGCTCATAGAACTTATCAATTAGACTAGCAAGTCAATCTCTCATAGAACTTATCAATTAGCCCGTCACTGCACAGTTCAGTATTAAAGACTCGTGACGAGGTTATCTCGTGAATGCAAAATTCGGCATTAAGAGTTCTCCACGAATCTAATTAATTAATGCGCAATTCGGCACTAAAATCTCATGAGGAGATCAGCTCATCACTGAGCAATTTAGCATTAAAAGCTCATGACGAGTCTAGCTTGTCAATGCACAATTCGTCATTAAAATCTCATTACTAGTTCAGTTCCTTAGTGCCCAGTACTAGTGATATCCTGGTTAATTTTTAATTTTCAGGATTTAACGTCAATAAGTGGCAATGTCTCACGGCTAAATGTGGCCTCGCGCATCACTGTCGACCACTTTTAAAATTTTTAAAATCTTTTTGATTTGAAAATTTTAAGGTTTTAAAGTAATATTACTATTTTTTCTGAGAAAAATCAATTTTGACACCAGGCGTCTCTTGCGGCGCTTTGACAATTAACGTTTGATTCTGTCTTTTCACCTCATTCTCCTCGCGTTTTAAAGTTTTCTCTCTTAAAATTGTAATTTTCTCCCTTTAATTGGTTTCGGAACTGCCTTAATTTTTATTTTCATTTAATTTTAATAGATTTAACTTCCTTTTTAAACCTCTCTTACTCCCTGCGGACTCCAGTGTTCTCGAAGTCGTTTCGCCTTTGAACTGAAGTCCCACCCCCTAATCATCTCTCCGCCCATTGCTAAATATGCTTTTTAACTTACGGCTACAGCATCCAATGGCAATGCGAGTTCTCATAACTTATATTTCAAGTTTGTTTCGGCAGTTCCTCGCTCTGTCGAATACCCAAGCTTTTGTTGCCTTGATCCTAACTTTTTGATAGCTGATTCTAAATTATGAAAAATTCATTAATTATTATTTTAAACTTATTAATTCTGATGAAAGGGTAAAATTAAAACAATTTAATAGGAACCTCGTAATTTTAACCGTTACCGTCAGTGCGCAGTTTGGAATTAAAAACGCATGACGAGTCTTGCTAGTTGTTGTACGATTCTGCATTAGAAGCCCACGAGAGGTTTTACTCGTCATTGCGCAACATTAAGCGTTTATGTCAATTTTAACTCTTCACTGTGTAGTTTGGCATTAATGCTAATGATGAGTCTAGCTCATTGCTGTGCAAATTAACTTTAATAACTCTTGGGCTAAAATACATAAACAAAAGGGTAAAATATATAAGAGCAGTTCAGCGTGAAATCGAGTGATGAGTTTTTCTCTTCACACTATGTAGTTCGGAATTAAAAGCTCATGTTGCGTTCAGCTTGTAACTGCACACTTCGACCTTGAAAGCGCATGACGTAACTCGTGAAGAAAATGATGGTAAGTTTTTCTATAAGAATATATGTTTATTGAAATAAAACAAATTAACATGAAGGAAACAATATCAAAGCAGTCACATCTTAGTTTAACTCATCTCATACCCATTCCCCTATTCACATTCTCTTCAAATCGCATATCTGGGCAAGTGAAGCAGAAGTTCAGCTCCAAAAACTACAAGACAAGGAGATTCAGAGCCGTGAGTATCATGGACTCCAAATATGTTATACAACGTTAAATATTCTCTTCAATTTCATATATCTCCTTTTTATATAGCCACGTTAAGCCATCTAATTGCATCGAACTTTCATACGTATGATTTGACGTTATGGAGGGGAGTTACTGGAATTTGCATTACCGTCTTTCAACAAGGGAATGCAAACAGTGTAGAAGCAAAAATTTTATAATCTGTCCTTAAATTAGCGTATCGTCAATAAACCTGCGGAATTAAGTTTTTTTTCCCTACAAACTACATTTTATAATATAATTTTTCTTCGAAAAGTTTTAGAATAAATTACAATTGTATATCAATTTGCTTACTTTTAGAATTTTTTGTCCCATTGTAACAAAAATATATAATTTTATCAAAATAAAAAACAAAAATTCTATGCAAAGGTTTACAAAGAATAGATTTAGCCCCCCAAGGTGTGCTTTCTTATAATTATTATTAAAATAATCAATTAAGTATAAGGATTAAAGTAAACGATGAAATATCGAGAAATGGACGAGGGTAAACCTTTCCGATATTAAAATTAAAGTAGACGATAAATTATATACTAAATTGAACATATTTAAGCTAAATGTAATTAAAACTAAAGCAAACTATAAATTATTAAATATAATATTATATCAGCAACATATAAATAAAATTAAAGGAAACGATAAAAAATTGAAAAGTGATGTAGCACACCAAAAATGATACAACTATACAATAGCCCCTTGGGTGCTAATAACAGGTTATATATTCAGAAATATATTACTCTGGATGGCGACTGTATAGAAAGTCTTATGAATAGTAAAAAAAAATTTAAGATTATATCTATTTTACATTTAGTAATTTCAGGTTTTGTTATAACTTAATTTTACTAATACTTAAATTTATCTGAATGTATATCTGAAATCATTTGATATTTTACAAAATGTAACTGCAGATTGTTTGATATTTTTTTTACATAAAAGTGATCCTTTAAACTATTATAATCATACCGGATGGAACTTTAAGACATCAATTCCTGTAAAATTTTAATTTGCCGGAAAATGAGATAAAATTTAATTTTAATTCAATACTATACAGTATTATCTGAGTTTCACTACATTAAATGTATTTAAATTGATTTTGAACGCGAATGCTATGCTTTAGGAGGGCGGATTAAATATAAGAGCCTTAATTTAGAACTATTATACTAGATTAGAATTAATTTGGTCAAATCATAATTATATTAGTTATTTGATAGGCAAAATAGATTACTGCCGAGAGAGAGATATATATACTATAATTTTGAATAATGAGTACGTTTCTTAAAGTAAATCAGTTATTATTCAAGTTACAAATTTCTATATGCTTAATTTCCACTGAAATAAAGTAAAAAAGAATCATTCCTATTAAAATTATATTTGAAGAAAAACGAATTAAAATAAAATATATTTATATCTGCGAGAGAAAAATATGATTATTTCTCAATAAAAGCTGTTTCTTTCTGTTCTGTTACTTAAAAGGGTAGAAATATATGAACTTACAATTTCCAGTATAATTCAATAAATATTGCTGTAACCGAGTGATTATTTGAAAATTACATGATGAAAATATTTCATGTCTTTTAAAAGTTGTTTGAAATGCATTTTAAATTATTTATATATATGTATATTAATTTATTTCTATATCTTCATAAAATAAAATTTAAGGAACCAACGCTATATGTTAAATTAATTTGTGCATTAAAATGTTTCTATTGAGTTTTGAGGAGACATACTCATTAAAAACAAAGAGATACAGAACGAGCCCTCATTTGCGAATTGTATTTTTGGCTAATTCCCTTCGAGACTCGCAGTTAGAAATAACAATTGTTTTTATGTGTTAACTAATCTGGCATCGTCCCAAAGTGGTCATTGGATAGCAGCAGTGAAGAGTTCCAGGTCTCATTCACAGCGACTGAATCCATTTACAAAGAGCTGATGAAGCTGATTAGCTGAGAAAACGGAAAAGAGTTTTGTTTCAGCGGTTTTTTGCCTATTATATTTGCCTTCTTTCTCTTAGGATAAAAACTCATCGCTATAGAATAAAATGCATCAAATTTACTAGTATAAAAATTATATCGAATGCATGAGGATGTTTTTATAATGATGTAACACGCATATATGAAAAGCTCACAGTTTAATAAATAGAAAAAAATTCGACACACACATATATGATTCTGTTATGATACAAATGTAACGAATTGTTTTATTTAAGTACGATATATAAAGCTTTTCTACTTACGATATATAAGCGGCTTATATAAGCGTATTAACGGCCACAAAAAATAAAAAGAATACATTACAAATGATTAATTTTACTTAACGTAAATTCAGGTTGAGATGTTGTTTGTAATATGTGCAGTAGAGTACGTACAGGTTTATTCAAAATGATTCATCCGCTTTCAAAACGAAATATTTTCATAAATAAACGACACTGAATGATAAGTAATACGTGAATGCAATACATTTTTTATAAGTTTTCTTCATAACTTCCTTTATTTACACGTGTAATGTCGATTTGATATATGTAAATTCCTATTAAACACAATGTAATGCAGTGTTTTGTTGACTGTACAGAAGCTAAACCCGTTGCTTAAATTCACATAAATTTGTGGGTATTTGTGATGCTTACACTTTATCTTTTACATACCCCGAAGTGAAGAAATTTCATGGGGCTATATCAGGTGACATAGGTGGCCAGCTGTGTCACATAAAGTCATCTGATTTACTGGCACCGATCAAACTGCGAGATAACTCCGCGCAAGCTTCCAGAACAGCTTTCGTGAAAGAGCTTCACGAAGAACACAAGAGGGCCATCTATTGTTCAAAATATAAAAGTTTTCTTTTTTTGTTCCTGTATTATTTGTCATTCTGTGTAGTTAATTTTTAAAAATGTTGAGTTTTGAAATTGAATGATTCGTAACTCTGTACTCTGTATCTTTCACTTTATGGACAATAATTTATGCTCACATAGATTGAACTTCTGGGTTTTATGTACAATATTTTAATTTGTTTCTTTGAAAGTAGCGTTGAAAAATATTAATTCAATTTACGATTTGTTAGTTGGAATGGAGTTCCGTCGTATGTAAAATAGATTTTATTACCTAATATATGGCCTCTTAAAAGATGTTACAAACCGATACGAACTATCGAATTCGATTGAAATTTAGATCTCAGGCTCTTTGGTCATTTTTTTTTAATTAAATTTTGAAAAAAAAAAAAAAAAAATGAAGATTCCGTGATAAAAACTATATCTCTTAGAAGTTAACTTACAATGTCAATTAAATTAATGAATTAATCTAACATATTCGTTTAATTCCTTTTGAGTTAATAAGCTCATTGTCAATTTTGGATGTATTTATTCTGCATTATGACTATAAATCGGAAATTAGGTATTCGAATGGAATTTGGAGAAAAGTTATCTTGCATATTCTATGATAATTTTTAAAAATAATTCGAGTTTCCATATTAAAAAACTTTTTTTTTTATAAATAAATGTATTACAATAATGAAATTAATTAATTTATTAATATGATGAATTAGTTCATTTTAGTTATTATGGTAGTTAGTAATTTTGACCAGCTGCTGAAATTTTTATTCGTTGCAGTCACATTAGAATTAAATTTGGAACACATTCCTCTTTAGCCATTTTTAATTGATTCTAATTCAGATTCTGTAAGAAAATATCTTTGTCAGAAAATAATTTAGTATAGCAATAAAATTAATGAATTAATTTATCAGCAATCTTTATATATATATATATAAAGATTAGGCAATGTCCGTCAACCCCGGATTGGGTGACCATTTTGACGAATTGAGGAGAAACTTGTCGACATTGGAGATAAAATGAAGATTCACAGAAGTTCTCGAATTTTATTAAAATATCAATCAGATATGAAATTAAGGAATTTTCTTCAGTATTTTTCCTAACGTCACTATAAAATTGAAAAATAAAATGGCTCATAAAATTGGAAATACATAGTGTTATTCAAAAAGTTTCAGGACATTCGCTCGAAAATAAGTACAAATTGCACTATTTCTTCAAAACCAAAGGGAATATGTAGCAACTACCTTCAGCTACGCATTTCAAGCGGTTTGATTCATTTCTGACTAGTTCTAACTCTGCTGCTTTCCTTTACGTAAATTGTGTGAATACGTCAATATTATAAAATAATTGAGAAACGAATTAATGTCACATTTGTTTTAAAGAGAAATTATCGGCCTTAGAAACTTATTAAATAATTATATCTACGTATTGCGACGATGTTATGGGTTGTTCCCAAGTACGAAGTTAAACAAAGACTTGAATGTAATACTTTTTATTTATTGTATGAATATAATAAAGAAATTCTATTAAGGAGATTATTTTTTTACATAAAGAAATCATTTTACTTTGTAAGAATTTTTGAAAAATGCACCAAACATGAGTATATACAAGTACGAAAAAAAAAAAAAAAAAACTTTAAAAACGCTAACAGAAGTTAAAAGTCCTTGATTGCTTGTCCGAGGAATAATCTCTGTTGATCTAATCAATTAGAGCGCTGTAAGAATGATAGGAAAGCTTGTCTTAAGACCCAAGGATTGGAGGTTCGAAACATCGCCATCATTCAAGGACGACCAACTATCCTCCACCGAGTATCTGAATACACCATCAAATGCTGAATATTCGAGATAAAGCATATTAGAAAATTTGGAATGATTTTGGTTTTTCAAAATGAGTACATTTTTATTAAGTTAACTTAAAAACTTCTGTACAAATTTAAAATTAACTGATTGCTTTCAGCAATAAATTCATTTTAAGATTTCGCATCACTTACAAATTTTAGCAAATGTTGGTCAAATTCCCACACAAAATGCAAGGAACTCAAAAAATATGTTTCTGAACACAGATGGAGTAGCTAAGCCATTAAATAATACAACGATAAATGTGACACTGATTCATCGGTCAATTTTCACTTGGGGATATATTGCTTTCGAATCAAAATTTTACTGATATCGCGTCGAGTTATCATCCTCATTTCAAGGATTTGGCCCTATCGATGAAATATAGATTCATAATTATACACCAGGAACCAAGCAACGAGAACAACAACAACAAAAACAATTGCGTGCTTCAAGGTGAACCTGATCCAAAGAAGGTGAATATGATTTCATCTGCGAAAACACTCATGGTGAAGAATTTCTTAAGATACAAAAGGCGCTATACTTATGGACTTATTTGTAAAAGTAAATGTTATCATTGGACAATTCAACAGAAAATTAGTCCATTCCCATTTCTCATTCCTAACACGAGTAATTTTTCAAATACCCTCTTATACAGCATGCAGAATTCCCGTGATGGTTTTTATTAAAATATAAAGCTAAATAATGCGTTCATAATAAACTCTTTCTTTATCTTATTTAGTGTTTTTTCTCTTTGTTTCGATATTTGTGTGAACTCTTTACCAGATGCAAAAAAGGGTGTGCAAATAAATTAACCTTAGGATATCACGGCCAAATAAAATTCTGGAATAAGCCCATAGGCATTAATAATATAGGAGAAAAATGCGATATTTATAAAAAGAAAAGTCTTTCTATAAAAAAATAATCTTAATATTTTTATATACTTAAAACTAAAGGAGAAATATGAATAAGACTAACCTAAAAGAAAAAATAAAAAGTCGTAATATTGTATTATGTCATATGTAATTTAGCCAAAAATTATTCTGTATTTACCACAAGAAACTTTCCCATTATTTTGTACTGTGTTAAACTAAGACAGTATCACAATTATGTTGAAGAGGTTCTCTACATTTTTCTTTATATTTTTCATTTCACCAAGAAGTCCTTTGACTCATTAAATAAAATTTGAAATCTTATTATCATTGTTTGCATTTCCTGTTTCAAACAAAATTATCATTCTCAATGAAAAATGTTATTCAAAATAATTATTTTTGCAACATATCTTTAGATTGCCTTTTCCAAATCCAAATTTGTAAGGAAATGAAATCTTATGAAATAAATTTCATCTTCTTATCAAATTAAGTAGTACATTCTCTTAACAAATATCTCCGAAATTTATCCCTGGTGTTGGCACTATTTTTTTTTTTAAAAAAAGCAAAATTATAACTTAAACCAACAAATTTTAATTGAAATAAAATTACTTTTATACCAAATAGTTTTTTTAAAAAAAAGATCCTCTTAAAAAGGCACCATATTTATACTCTTTTCTAATATGCAATTTTGTTAAAATCCAATCTCTTTGAAATTCATATATCATCTCAGAATAAATTCTAAATTCATATTGATAAAAGAAAACAAACACACCCACCCACATATACATATATATATATATATATATATATAAATATATGTATAATATTGTGGTTAGAAACTAATTAATTTGAAAGAAATGTTGTGATTTTTAACACTATCGATATTATTTCCATAAAATTATATTCTTAAATTTAATATCTCAAAAAATTAAATCGGAAATTTCTCAATTGGAAATTAAATCGTTCTTTGAATAACTGACACATTTATCCGCTAGAAATAACTACCCACTAGAAATCTGTTACAGAATTAAACTCCTTAGTTAGAACAAAAGTAAATGCAAATTAAAATTTCACGCTTTTGATTTCTGTGAAGAGATTTCGTAAGACTTTTCTCCGACTGTGAAACTCAAATAAATCTTAAGAAAGAACTTATAACTATGTATACAAACTGCGTCATTGCGACAACAGTCTATTTATGATATTTAAGGCAATTTTGCGCCATTGAATTAAAAATAATTTATTTCTTAAAGCTCTTAACAAAGGAGTCTGATTCAAAAATATTCGATTGAATACGTTTCAAAAGGAAATGAACAAATTTCTACTTTCCATTTTTATTTAGGATAATATATCGAATTTTAACTGCGTTTTCAAACACTTGTGAATAAAAGTTTATAAAATATTTTTATTCAAGTATTAGTTTCTTTAGTCCAAGTATTAAAATTTATTATTAATATGTGTCGAGAAATATGTGTTGTAAGATTATATCTAGCATGCGTTTAAAATATATTGCCAAATTCATTGGATTAATAAATGAAAGAGGCGAAATGTTAATAGTTATTACAATACTCTATTTTGTAATAAAAATGCGGTGTACTTTTTTTTAAAAGGTAAAGCCAATAATTTTTACCAAACAAAAAAATGCCGCCAAATGATACAATATTCTACCAATAACTGAAACCAAAAGTCAAACGTCAAGAAAGTCTTATTGAAATATATTTATTATCCGAGTTACGGTGCAAGCAAAGACTATCCTTTTCCAAGTAATAAAAATATTGAAGAAAGATCTAGAATTTTCTGGACTCTTTGAAAGATTATAAAATACAAAAATTAAGAGATAAGAAATGGGAACATTTTGTTGACTACTGATTTATATCTTAGATTATCCGAAGGCTAATGTGCATACGAGTACATAAAGAAGTGGAACTTGATCAAATGGTTTAGTAAATCAAAATCAAATCACCCGGACCACCACATATATTCAGGTATAGATAAATTTATGTGCTATCGGATTTCAATGTACAGAGTTCATTTATGGTTATCTTGAATAGAATTATGAATTTTTGGCGGAAATGATCAATGTAAGTTAGGCTAAAATTGTATTCTCAACATTGAAGAAACGCCAAAACACCGGCATCAAAAGACCGGCAAAGATTAATAACCGAACATGAACAAACACAGCAATTGTAAGAATCAGCAATACAAACAAATAACAATTTACAAGAAATAACAGTAACAACACTTTTACTAACGTTCTATTAACCAGGTTGCTAGTTCACTTCATGGACAAACGTCCAAAGAAGAACACTGCATTTCAAAGGCAGATTACTTCATTTCAGTATTCTTGGCGAATTAAGGTATATTGTTTTCGAGTATGACGGCAAGTGTGGTGTAGAGATGTTCATGCCAGGAATATTTAAGAAAATCTCCAACATATCTCCTACTCGAGATATCAACATAATTCAGCATTTTCGAGAGTCTTCAATTTATCGCCACAGTTACTAGTTTTCTTGTCAAGCTCATCGCCAAGATTTGGAGGGCATGACGTAAGATTTCCCTGATATCCTACGTAATCACTATAAATATCTATTTTTCTTTTTTGGGGAAACGTTGCAGAGAAGCCTTATTATATTTTCGTAACAGTATTAAGGATGTGAGGCTTTTATAAGGTGAAAGCCTCCTACACATGTATACGTGGCGTGATTGCAAAGTAATGCCTCTATATCTTGATTTTTTATATGTTACTCGTATTTAATAGTTCTTATGAGACCTGAAAGTCTTATGTATCATCCACATTTGACACAGTCTCTATTTCTTTCTAAGCACTTACACCAATGCGTGTAACCAGTCAAGCAAACGTGTTGCAGCAGATTTTGAGTAGTTACTGTAGACTCGAGTATGCAACTGCTTCTTTTTCCTTGTTTTTAAAATGAAAGAGAGGTTCTTAATTCAATCGTTGGCCTCAAAGAAGAGGTGAAACTAGCGAGTGCAAGGAACTGCGATGACGCCTAGCAACCTCAAAATCATGTTCATACGAGTCACATTCTTCTTCAGTTCTTGGCACATTAATGACACCAGGGAAGAGTGGAAACAAATGCTAAGTACAGAGGACCCGCGTATAATAAGACTTCTGGTTTTTCAAACTTTTCTCTTGTCAGGTATAACAAGAATTGTTCATCAGGTAAAGCAAGAATTTTGAAAATCAAGTAGCAAACTTGGAAAAATCATGGTCATAGAGGCATCAATTTTCAAACGATCCTTGTATAAATCTGGTTCTCAAAATGTGGTACTGGAAAATGTTACACCAAGAAGGAATTCGCTTAGAGGAAAGACATTTAAACTACGCATTTGTCTAGGTAATATAATTATTTGATTAAAGTTTCATTGTCAAAGGTTAAAGTATGCACTATAACAATCATTCAACTGCTAAATGGTGGTACACAAATAAATCCCTGTAGTTACCATGGTTTTGAGCATATGGAAGCAATCTTGTATGCATTGAGTCATATAGATATCGTACACCAGAGAATTCCATACCTCTTGCTCTGGGTCAGGAAAATTAATGACGGATCACCACGCTGGGTAACTAAAACTATTTGGAAACAATTGCTATCCTGTTGGAAAGTGATTTCTGGTATAGTGATAAAGAACGACAGTACAACCGGTTCTGTCACCAATCTGACATACAAATGTGCTGTCCTGTCACTTATTGAAAGCAAATGTGAGTTGTATGTTCATTGTAGTGCTAATAGTGATAATCTTATTCGTCTAAAATAGAATCTGAATTTACCTAAACATTCAGATGTATAACCGTACCGATGTAAAATTTCATCTACCTAGATTAACTGCTTCCTTTTGTTGATTTATTTTTCGTCAGTGTATATCGTAAAGGGTTCTCACGCATTTGCCCCTTCAAATGACCTTTTGGGTTACTTTGTCGTTATTTGAATTTAAAATCTTGACTTGTGAATAAACCGTGACTTTTGAATATTAGCAGAAAAATGTAGTGAACAGTGGCTGATCATGAAAATAACATAAAACTAAATGTTTCGAGGAGTTTCAAGGATGAAAAGCATATTTTGTCTGCGTGGCACTTAATTTGGTGAGTTACTTTCCCACTGCGAAATCGTTGCACTGCGAGTATGGTGTAAGATAGTATCCGAAGAAAAACTTTTCAGAGTAAGCCATCACGACAGGGATGCACGTATACCACTACACTCAGCATATTGGTGCACGTGAGGACTGTCTCTGCCTCAAATGTTACTGATGTGTTCACTCGCACTTACACAAAACTTTCTCGTTCACATAAGCACACTCTCTCCCCCTTTCAGGACGAACGTATCATATACGCATCAGTCACGATCGACGTTCATAGCCGAACGTACCAAATACGCATCACTTGAGAAAGTCCAGGAGCTGAACGAGGCATATTCGCAGTCTACTGTGGAAAGTTTTCTAAATATCTCTAGATGGCACTCCGTGTCCATTACTTTTAAACTGAATAGTAGTTTTAAGATCTTGACCTTCAGTATGATCATAGTGTGACTTAATTCAGTATTTTGCTCACCAGCTGTTGTTGTGGAAAGAGGAAAGCGAAAGTAAATAAACTGAATTCAGCTCTCTAAGCTTCCACTTTATGTACATTCGTGTTTCTGGTTTTTAACCGAATGTTTTTTAATGGTTTTTGCTACGTATTTTTTTATTCTTTCTTTTTGGAGCTTTGCCGTCAGTACTGTTTGACTTTGCGTTGCTTTTAAATGTATTTCGTTTGTTTCCCTTTTTATTTCGGAAAGCCTTGACTCCTGTTTATAATTTCGAGAAAGCGTTGTTTGTCAGAAGAAATTACTCACATGGTTGACGAGCCAATTGATGATGAGCGTGTGATTAATTTTTCTAAACTGTTTAAAAATGATATTACTAGTGATTCTGAAGAGGACATTTTGTCAGAGGTGGACAAAACAAGACTTTGCACTTCTCCGCACTTCGAGAATTACCACGCTAGGTCTTCATATTAACTTTTGTTACTTCTTGTAAATAGTCTTTATTGAAAATATTTTTTATTAATTTTAAAGTTAATTGTTGTTTTTTGTCAGTAAAACTTCGCAATAATTTCAATAGAGAAGAATGAAAAAACAAAATCTGGTGAATATGGAGGGTTAGTGAAAATAATCAAATACAAATAGAAAGTAATAAAAATTCAAGCACTTACAGTTTCGTTGTTGTCACCGACGTAGAAATCACTAAGGTATTTTACAAAACTCACGCATGAAATATCATGAAAGCAAATTTATATACACATAGTTAGAGTCACTTTTGGAGATGAAAAAACAGATCAAAAAGACTGTAAGTATTTAAAAGCACAAACACGGAGAGATTGGACATTTCTCCTATCTTGGTTTTACTGAAGTTAGGAAAATGTTGCTTTCATTCAGGAAAAACCCTTTTTAGATTACGTAAGAGTTTCTCAGATTGTTGGCACTCCAATGTTCTCCAAGCGATGTTTCACTCAAATTCCTGGAGCATTTTTTAAAGGCATGGCAATAGTCAAATGCTTTTTTTGCACGGGATTCAGGGCTATTCTTTAATGCACGAGACCCAATTATGTAGTAATAATTAAGAGACATAACGGCAACATAATTGTGTTTTGATTTATTTTAATTTTAAGAAAGAGTTACATTTCAGATCTTCTACAGCTACAGCGAGAATGTTTCGGTATAGATTATTAGTTCAACTATCGTCTTCTTCTGTACAGGGTATTTTCTTTAGTACTCATAGCTAAATGCAACTAACCATTAGTAAAGGAGCCACGTGACTTGATGACGTACTTCATTGGTCTTCCGCTACACGTACATGCAATCTTTTAAACTAATGTGCCTTAACACCAATCTCTAAAATTACTATCACTATCAATTTCAAATCTCGAAGATCTTTGTTTACCTGTCAGCTTTCTGAACCCCAACGAATTGCTGAATTATTAAACATTCGGTATCTTCCTTTTCTGTATAAAACTTTAACATATGTCTCTAGTTTCTAAAAAAGTTACTTTCTACCCGTAAGGCAAGAACGTGGCGCATTATTCTGTGTCAAATCTGGGGCAATATCCGATGTATTAAATTGTTCATGCATCCCTTGAATAAACGTCTGAACTTAAACAATTCTATAACAAGTGGACATATTTCAACGACGACAGCAACTATAAATCATCAGAATGTTACATTGCCATCCTCCCCCCTCTCTCTCCCTCTCTCTCTCTCTCACACACACACAAACACACACACACACATATATATATATATATATAGAACTCACTCAAACATAATGTTATAAAACTGAATTTGCTACAATGTTGCTATTATTATTTTGTGCTTTTCTAGCAGAAATATTTTTATTCATCTGAAATAAAAAGAAAATAATTGTACTAAGATGGATTAAATTAATCCTTTCCTAGAAGAATAGTCGACACAACTATAGTAATTTTTATTGTGTGAATGAAGCCACATTACCCCCGATAAAGAAAATGGATAACATACATTCTAAGCTGACGTCTGAAAAGATAAATTAAACTCAAACTGTCGTAGTATCAAGGCTTCCTAGAAAGAGAAAATACTTTTGAAGTGGATTCGTAAAATAATATTTGTATATTTCTTTAGCATTAATTCACAGCTGAAAAAGTATTTTCTCGCATATTAATTTTATGAAACCTTTGATTTTTATATCGGTTTAATGAATATGAGAATTTTTTCATCTGTTTCAAGTTCAAATTTTAAATGCCGGAAACGATCATGCTATATCTTTATCTCAATTAATCTGATAGGATATTTAGCAATTTTGAAAAAATTATTAATTCATAGTTCTTTTATATTTTTTAAGTTTCCTTTAAAAATTTGATGTAATTATAGACAACCTATCTTAATATTTATTGATTTTATTTGGTTAGTGAAGTTAATGTTGATTTCTGGTTGAAACAAAATATTATTTTGGAATTGTTTCATTATTATCAATACAAGTAAGTTCATATTTTCTTCAAGAAATCAACATTGTTTGAATCCTAATAATTAATTTTTTTTATGTTATTTGGCATAAATGTTGTAGTTTCTATAATTCTATTTTAAAAATTCATCTTCTATTCTCACATTATGTAAATCATCGCAAATAAGGCACTGAATGTTTCACATTTACGTCTTCTGTTAATAATAGAACAATCGGAACGTCGATTTGGAAAAAAAGTTACTTCGAGAAGCCATTATTCTTAAGACTGTTATTTCATGTCTTGAAATTCGATGATATTTACTATCTTATTGAGGTTTCAAGTGCATCAAAACTGTTATTTTTTTTAAAAAATTTATTACAAAAATATAAGTTACTATGCAACCTAGAAAAACTGAAATGGTCAAAAAGACCACCTTATAGATATAAGCCATTTGATTTTGAAATATCTTCTTTCTTACTTCCCCAACATTTCTTATGAATTCCATTTGTACTTGCATTGCCATTGTAGGTAGATGTGCATCAATAATATTGTTTTAAGCAGTGAAAATTGCATGCGTCTTGCCGCACTTTTTTCAAGGCCTCGTTCAGAAGAATTTCGTATTGATGGTGCTAAGCAATTTCTCAACAACTTGATGAACATTTCAGTGATGTTGATGGAATAGTGATTCAGATAATTCAAAATTTCAGCAAAAAGGATAATTCCAAAACTCAGCTCGAATTCTTTAGAAGCAATGGATGATGAATATCCAATTCAAGAAATGTTTAGTTCAACGACCTGTCTTCATGCTCTGGATAGGATTCAATGGTAAATTCTGGATGAAAGTGGTATTAGGAGATTAGCTAAGGAAACGCTTCAACCCTGTCGGAACGGCACGCCTTGGAATAGGGATGTTTCCTGGGGTCGGAGGAGAATGAAAAGGAACCGTCTCACGAACCAAGGGCTTTGCGTCGCTAAGCCTAACTTCAGGAGAAAACACACACAAAAATTTTCGTCCATATGTTATAATTTTTGGGGAAAATTCTAGATTATTACTTAAGCTGTTATATATTTTAAAATTACCATTTTTAAAAATCTTTTCCCTTAAATTTGCTGAAAAATGTTCATCAAGAAGTTCAAACTTCGAGAAATAATTTTCAGAAGCGCTATTGAAATTATTCCGAATTTTATTGACAAAAATATCAATAAATTAAAATTTAAAAAAAATACAATAATGACTATTTACATGAAGTACCGAAACTTAACACGAAGACCGATTCTGGAAGCTCGTAGAAACGCGATGTCCTGTTTTGTCTGACAAAATATCAGAAACAGAATCATTAGAAATATTATTTTCAAACCTTTTAGAAAATTTATCACACTTAACTCATTAATTGGATCGTCGAACATGTGAGTAAGTTCTTCTGATAAACATTACTGTTTTACCATCTGCAGAAGTACTTAATATGCATACATATGTATTTGAAACTTTTATTTCTATTATTTAGTGAGTAGCTGTAATCACTGTGAATGTCTTTTTTTTTTATTAAACTTCCACCAACTCCCCGTACTTGTCTCTCTTCCCTTCGTGCAGATTATCGCCGGTAAAAAAAATTAAATATTTAATACTAAATAAGTATATGAAAAAAAGATCTACAGTAATCGAAATTGATATTTCAAACAGAAGTCCTTTTTACACAGCATAATTTACATTCTTTTTGCTATGATTAAAACTACCCGTTAGTATTCAACAGCGACATAAGGGTAATCAGGAACTTAATTCCAACAAACAAACAGTAATACGTTTTTAAATAGTACAGCGGAAATTTGGAGGATTCATAAAATTTGAAACTGCCTTTGTTTCTGCTTCTCATTGATTATGAAATTGAACAGTATGAAATTATTTTATCACGACATCCCTTCCAAGTACTGTTAAACGGCATCTCAATCAAAATTCTATGCCAAAAGAAAATCTTCAAAAACTGAATTTACCCTTATTCTTAGCGATAATTCGAAATATCCAATTAATAAAAAAATAAGTTGCGAATTCCCAGTATTTAAGTACCTTTACTTTTTATTCTTTTGTAGCTATAATCGCAGAGTATATATATTTGTTTTTTTATTCATTTCACTTCAATCAACTACTCCCCCTTATCGTTGCAGTGGCTCTCTTCAATAACAATGCCAGAAGTTATATCGCCCAAATAACTTGCCCAATTGAGGACGTCTCTTTTGGTCTAGTTGATAAAGGCACAGCAAAAAGCGATAGGTCAATTTTCATTTGGACCCAGTGATCAAAGATTCAAAATACCAACGGCACTCAAAAGTGAACTCTATTCCCCTTCACGGGGTTGAAAACTTCTAACGCAAAAAAATGATCCATCTTGAACTCTAGATGGCAGCACAGACTCGATTTACTAGTTGCATTAGCTCCGGACGCAAAACACTTGCCTCGGTGTGTCTAAGACATGCGCATATAAGTCCCAACTAGTGATATATAAGCTACTGCACACGCGTCAGCGAGACCCACCACTCAACTAGTGACACCTTATAACGTCAAATAGGAACTATTCAAAGCTAAAAAAAAATCTCAATGCAACAGGAAACAGATTTTATCAATAGCAGTCACGGCTGGAAAATCAACCTTCTCTACAAATATCCTTAAAAATGTTTCTCTTCGTGTCCTCCTGGTGAGGCTAGAGGGGGAATATGAGGCGGCTCTCTTCAACAATAGCCCCAGAAATTAAATGCCTTAATAACTCACCCAATTATGGTCTGTCCCTTTTGTTTTGGGGATAAATGAGTAGCTAAAAGCAACCGGTGTACTTTGTTTCGAACCCAGTGGTGAAAGGTTATTAATACGCCGCTCTCTCCCCTCTCGCCGGATATTGATACGCCGCCTATTGATACTCTCAGGTCAATTCTTTTCCCCTCCACGAGTTGAAAGTATTCTAACTTTGAGACCCTCCTTTGGATTGTCATCTATCAAAAAGTCCAAAATAGCTTCCTCCTATAATCGAAATCAATAAATGAGTGGGTCAAATTTCTCATCCCATAGGAGCAATAATGTTCTTTATCAATTATCTTTCTGTAGGCTGCCTTTCATCTCTTTTGCTGTATAAACTTGCAGCAGTTAAAAATCACATGAGTAATTTTAAGAGAGACTTTAGTATCTATTCTTCGGGTGTTTTTCGCGGTCTTATAAAAGACCGGTGTACACTTTTATTACCTGACGATGAGGAGGGTTTATAGGTTGCTCAAAAATAATTTTATTGCTAAGATAAAAGCGCGAGGTTGGCGGACAGGTATCATTCTACGATTAATCCATCATTTCTTAATCAATAGATGTATAGCAATTGATGGGTCTTTTGTATTATATATATCCACAAAGGAATTCTTTTGAATATATTCCACTTTTATAAGAAATACTATAAATTTTCCTGTTTTTGTAACGATAATATTACCATAGTATGATATACGTATTGTTCCGCAGATACGATGGTAGTTCAAACATGAAATAACACTGGTAAAAAACGAGTTTTTTGAACTTGGGCTTTCTTTTAAACTTCACACTTTGCGTAACATAACCCCCCCCCCTTAAATTTTAAGAATAAAAGAGAACGTTGTGTCAGATTGAATTCACTCAAAAATTAGTTTTTATAATTAATTTTATTACTTGACGTTTATTAATTTTATTATCTAAGCAAAGGCGTGTAAAACTTTTTAACAAATTTTTAAAATCAATTTCTTAACAAAATAAGTTTTAAC
>BMAW01074200.1:0-36990 GCA_019974015.1 Nephila pilipes
TAAAAAAATCGATTTTTGGTCATTTTTGGGGTACCGAGTCCCCTTAAATCATGTTAATACATTTAAAGAGCAGCGCCACAATACGTGCTTTTAATAATTACCCCCTCCTGGTAGCCAGAAGTGAAATTTAACCCCATATCACTAAGGTCAACATTCCAAATAACCTGTCTATATAGATTTCGCGGTATTGTAACGCCATATAGTAACATTAAAAAAATCATATAAAACTTTCTCATCAAGCGTATCTCTATTGATGCGTTGGTCCGTAGAAGACACTCACGGAGCATATCAAATGTGATACGCTGGGCACAGAAGAGCAAACTCGATCCTATCGCATGTGATACGCTGGGAAAGAATGGGTTTATGTCCCACTATAAGCAACAAGAGGGCTATTGGCAAAGGACTTCATAATTTTAAACCTCGGTCAAGTGACGAGGAGGACACTTAACTGTCACCCCTATCTTGTAACTTCTACACCACACCAACGGTTAGGACACGAGGAATCGCAAAGTTTAATTATGCCCAAAAATATTAAGGTAGAAATTTAATATGTCTTATGATTTAATTATATTGTTAGTATGCGGATTTATACATTCCTCCAAGTGCTTTTGACCTTTCAAAAACCATCTTTTCTGAAATCCAGAACTCGAAACTGGTCATTTTTCATGCTGTGGGGTATTCCAATTTACAGCTTTTTGAAAACTTACAAATGAAAATTAATAGCCTTAATTTACATAATTATATAAATAAAAATAAATTAAGATAAAGGATAAATTTGAATCAAATATCTCGGTTATTTCTCAAAAACAACTAAAATTTTACAATGCATCTCGTACCTTATTAATACCGTTATATTTCCATGGATCTTTTTTCTGGATGAAAGGATTTAAAAATAAGAATTCTAAACTGGAGCGTTTTTCTACGCTATCATCAAAAATTCTCTAACAATCTACTAGTTAGCTTACTCGCCCCTAAACAATGTTTGAGTTCTTGACAAAAAAAGATCCCGTGCCTTTGAATCTCCCAGACTTTGAGCGAATGTGAGTGAATGTAAAAGTTTTTTTTGCGCAAGAGCCAGATATGACTATGCAGCGCCAAACAATATTTAACTGTGGTGTTAACGTGACGAAATTGGAAAAAAAGGAAAAAAATTAGTAGACAAGAAGGAGAATCAAAAATAGAAAATGATCGCTAGGGTATCCCGTGAGTGCGTCACCCGTGTTTACCAAAGACAGTAAACCCCTTGGGAAAGAAAAAGAGCACTAGTGTGCTTTGGGTTTATGATGCTCGTACTTACCCAAAGAAGGCAAGTCTCTTAGTTCCTCTGATATAATCCCTTGAGGCAGCTTGCCCGGCTAAACTCCCAGAAGCTTGGTACCCATTTTAGTCGCCTTGTGACGCCCGCCCGACCCAGGCTTCATTTTGTGCCATCACTAGATTCAATTATTAAACACAACGACACAAATAATTACAGAATCACCAAAACAATCTTTCAACAATTTATTAACATATATTTACTATGACAACAACTGCCAATGCTCTCCCGGGTAAGCTTTCTAATACCTTAGTTCAACCCACCAATAGTAATCTAACAGACTCTTACCACTAATCCTTCCTCGACTGCAACTCAGACTGTGGATCAACTGTTCAGAACAACAGCAAAGGAACGTCTTGTAGCAATCTTTAAACTAACCCTTTTATTTCAACTTCCCTTTCTAATTCTCCTTCTGCTTATCTATAGCTTCAGCTTCTCTTCTCCTACAGCCTCTCTCTTTCAGCCTCTCTCGCTACTTTCAGTCGGTGTTTATATATTTCTTAACTCAACCACTTCACTTCATTTCTAACTGCTTTACATAATAACTTTACGAATCATGTTTCATTTTTGGTTGGGCAAAGGTTGTTTAGCGAAAGCAATCAATCTCAATTCAAAGTCCCCAAGGTAAGTGAAGAGAAACCACGAATAGCCCAATGTCACAACCTCTTACGACATGCATGAGCTACAGTGGAACTATTCTGTCATTCCCGGTCACCACACGGGTCAGATAATGAGTGAAACACAATATCGCAGTGTTTCATTTCAGATATATGCCGTAAAGTATGCAAAAAATACTCAAAAACGGTTTCAACATCGAATGTACGAAATCTAAAGCAAATTTCGAAAAATTCGCTTCTAGATGCACTCCAACTCGCGAACAGTAAAAATGTACTACATTTCATGCATCTTAGGCCTTTCTGTGTTTACCTCTTACCGTCCATACGTGTACACAAACACTTATCTTATTAAAAAAGATTTAATTATTTCACCCTTATAAGGACATAATTTGAACACTTCTCTTTAAAAATAAAACTCCTAATTGAGTTCATTTCTGTTCTTGTGATATCAGTAAATGATGAAATGATCAAAACGATTAAGAATTTCTGATAAAGAAAGTAAAATAAAAAGTTCCATGCAAAGCTTTGCAAAGAACAGATCTAGCCACCAAAGTTGCGCTTTCTTATAATTATTATTAAATTACCCAATTAAGTATAATAAGAATTATTAAAAAAAAGCAAGATACTGAGAAATCTGGACAATATAAATCTATTCAAATTTTAAAAAAACGATACATTATCAAATCTTTATTTCTCTTCTTCTTCTTCTTTCTATCTATTTCATGTATATATATATATATATATATACAGATAGATAGATATATATATTATTTATATTATTATATGAATATATAATATATTATATATGATATATATATCATATATATATATATATTATATATATATATATATATATATATGTATATATGTATATGTTATATATAGTATTATAAGAATATATTGGGTTTAAGCTAAGTAATTAAAATTAAAACAATGGTAAATTATTTAAGTATATTTTAATCTGAATGTAATGTAAATTGACAAACGACATAAGAGATTGAAAGTAGTGATCTGGTACAATTAAAAGGAACATCTGAAAACAGTAGCCCCCTTTCTGGTGGCTAAAAATGGCTGCTTTTTCAGTCATGCCTTGATTCTAGTTTACATATGATTTAAGGTAATACATAAATCGACGAGTAAATAAAATACTAAATTTTTATATTTGTTTCTCTTCAATCTAATAAAACAAACTGTAGGAAATTGATTATGACAGATTTTTCAAAATTGAATTCATTAGCGGTGAAAGCAGGTATCAGACATAATTACATACATTTTATTTCAATCCAATAAGAAATCAGGAGAAATTTATTATGACGTATTTTTGAAAATTAAGTTGGTTAATAATGAAAGCGAACATCAAAAATAAACGCGAAAATAAAATAAATTTTTAAAATTGGTCGGATAGAACATTTTTCGTTAACTAAAACAGTAGCTCCTAGGGGGGCTTTATTTTAAGCTGTGGCAGTTTTACTATGTACCAACATTTTTTCGGGGGTAGTTTGATCAAGAGAGCACGTTTGTATAAAGAAACAATAAATTGATCATTACACATTCATTTTTATATTAGGTTTGGTTCGGATCAAAAACTAGTGGGGGTGAGATATTTTTAATCTATTTCAAAACTCAAATTGCATTACAAAACTCGTTTAAAACTCACATCATTTGAATATAAAGAGTCTGAGAAAAGAAATTATTCCCTCTGCTAGAATATAAAAGAAAAAGAAGATGGAAAATAATTTTTGCGGTAATATGTGTTCGACTACTTTCACCAATCAGCGGAGCATCCAAAAAATACAGGAGCAATACGATCCACGAAGTGGATTTCTAAAACGGATAAACTCTTTTTTAAATTTACATACAAGATGTAAAGCTATTTACGAAAAAATATATCATAATTTTATTTCATGGAGCAGAGTTTTATCAGTATATATATCGAAATGAACCGGAGAGCATTATTTTACAACTGTCAATATATTGTATCAAAACAATACATGGAAACGATTCCAGTGTTGACATTAGTTAATGGAGATGATATTATGTAATATACATATAATTGCACTATTAGCAATGTATTCACATGTGCGTAATTAATGTATACACGCAGGGGTGAATTCTCTTTAAGGATGTCTATGATTTAAGTAAAAATTGCGAATTCCAATTCGGAATGTATTTCCTGATGTAATAAAATCGTTCTATAAGAATATAAATTCACTCATTTGTGTAATTCTTTCAATGTGTATTAATACCCAGTGGACGAGGTTGTATAGTGGTTATGGTCGCTGATTCGAGGTTGGCTGTTTTCATCGAGTCATTATGTCACTAAAGACCCACCTCGTAGCCAGGTCTGATGTACGTTAAATCGTCGGGGCACAAAGTCCTCCCGTTAGTGTGGTGTGAAATTTAGGAGAGGGGAGGCTAGTTCAGGTGTTGTCCTCGTCACTTGACTGAGACTCGCAATTACGACGTCCGTCACCAATACCCCTCGAATTGCATCTAGTGCGGCTTTAATATAATCCAATCAATCAATAAGTATCAATATCCAATTTTTCCGCTAAAAATTAAGTGAAAAATCAATTTACCATCGTAATGTAAGAGACAGAATGTCGAATCTTTTTTATTTTATGTAAAATGAAACGGTTAATCGAAATCTAAATATATTTAAAAGTAGAGTATTTTTCAGTTAGTAAAAAGATGCTTAAAATTTGGCTGCAATTCTGTAACTTCAGATTATTATTAAAATTTGTAAATTTGTCTAACCAACCATCGGTTTCAACTTACCCATCATGCTTTGCTTTTAAGTTTTAGTTTCTCGTTTTCATCCTAGATGGCAGCTCGACTTTTGCTGATATCGGTCTTTAGCAAGACGTAATTGAGTACTTATATGAAAATTATGTCAAAGGAATATGTCTGGCTCAATCCTATTGATTGTGTAGGTTTTTGTAAAGTTAAGCAATTCAGAAATCAATATTTATGTTAGATTAATTTAAATTAGTAATTTAGAGCAACTATTGATAAAATATAATGAAAATCTTAATGCTGCGCATGTATTCCCCTTGGCAAGTGTGTTAAATATAAAGCCACTGAACATGAAATTGTTCATCGGTTTATTTAAAGTTTCTTTACAAAATATTTGTATAAAAATATGTAGCTTGAGAGAGAGAGAGAGAGAGAGAGAGTCGACCAGAAATCCCTGATACATTTGAAAATTTAATTCAAACGTGCAGTTTGGACCACAATACTTTCCCCACTCAAAGATATTTTGACGCTGATAAAAAATAATGAAATTAATTTGAAAAAAATTAAAATTAGATTTGCTAATTTCATTTTAACATGTATTAACCTTTTTTTTCATTAAGTTCTTAAAATTAGGATTATTCAGAATGAATTTTAATTAGCTTAAAGTAAGCGTACTTCCAAGCTCTAAGCACCCCAGAAGCAAATACCATCAGAAAGAAAATCTGTTCAACAAATTCCAAATGAATTTTTATTTTCACAAGCCAAACATTCTTAAGTAAAAAAATGTTGTCAGTGTTAATAACCAAAAAAATAAATAAATAAATAAATAAAAATAAACGGTTCTGTCGTAAAAATCAATTATTATATTAGATATTAAAAAATTCAAGCGAACTCTACATTACTGATGTAGACAATCATAGTCCGTTCGAATATTAAAATAAAAGCAAATGGTAATATATTAAATTAAATACAGGGTACCCAAAATTTATCTTTACCGCTTTAAACTTTAATAACTTCAAAGCAGAAAACAGATATTTGTTTTCTGTAGTTAATAGTATAGCTCAGGAAAAATTTTCTCTCTATGAATACAAATCAATATGTAAAATAAGTTTGGCCCTCAGCACATGTAACCTGCATTCAATTTCCTGCCAGTAATGGTGTAACATATCGTCTGTGACAGTAGTAGAAACATTTGTAATGGGACTTTTTAAGTGAGAAATGTCAGCAAACATTGTCTGGTAAACATCATTCTTCAAACAACCCCACAGAAATAAGTTGAGGGGTGGGATGTCAGGAATTGTACCACCCCATAAAATCTATCAGTTAAGAAAAAAGTTTTGTCTAGGTTATCACGAACTGCTCTGAACCAATATGGTGGAATATCATCCTTCTGAAACCAAACATTGGGCTGCAATTCTTCTAACTGAGGAAGAGCAAGCAGTTGAAGCATGTTCAGGTAGATGTTACCATTAACTGTGCTTTCAGCGAAACAAAAAGGTCAAATGATTCGGTTGCGCATCACGCTACACTGGACATTAACCTTTGGACTGTCTCTTTTAATCTCTAGTGTTTCAAGTGGGGTTTCGGAGCCCCAAATTCGTACGTTATGATGACTTAACTGGCCAGGCAAATGAAATGTTGACTCTTCACTAAAGCGCACCAGTTTCTAGAACCCTATGTCTTCATCTATACGGTGTATATCACAATGGCAAACTAAGATCATTCCGGCTTGTCTGTTGGTAACATTGTGTCGTAGCATTATTTCAACCCAACACTATTGTGCCACAAAATAATCAAATATAACAAACTCTTAAAGTCAATAAGCTATTAAAAACACACAATTCAAATGTAACTCAACAATTTATTTATCGAATACTGTAATATAATATCTATTGAGTTTTAGCTCTCTCCAGGGCCTTGGGATTAGCTCACCAATTCAAATATTTTAGAAATAATACACTCTTAACAGAACTTTTCCATTTGAGGTTGCTTTGATTTGTCAAATCCTCTGGGACAGCTATCGCCAGTAACAACTCCTTCTACGGTCAATATCTTGCTAGAAATAGGCTCAGAGTTAACCACACTCTTCTTCTATCCTCTAAATTTCTCTTTATTTGTATACGTCATATCTGAGTCATTTTACTTTATTTCCACTAGCATCTAATTAACATAATCACGTTTCAGTTTGGTTGGGAAGAAATTACTATTTCATGCAATCAATCTCAATTTAAGTACCCAAGGTTAGTGAAGAGAAAATAGCGAATAGCCCAATGTCACAACAATACCTGCAAAAACTGGACCTTATAGGCATAGAGACAATACTGTATGTGAAGCACCATGTGGACCTGGGTATTTGCAGTTATCTAATAGCCAAACGGAACATGCTTTTCTGAACTGCGCAGGAATGCTTGCGCTCTACATTTTCATCACTTGTTTGGGGTCGTCTTGCTCTTTTCTTATGTAACACAGTACCTGTGATCATGAAGCTAATTAGACATTCACGGGTGATGGGTCTGGATGGTGAGAATCTATTAAATTATCTTCGGAAGTTCTGTTGAACCTGTGTGTCGGATTTGCTCTCTATTGCCTGCACCACACATTTGCTTTCTCCTGCGAGGGTGACATGTTCATAATTGGCTAGCCTAAACAGAAAAGGAACATTGATGAGTTGTACTGTTAACTTAAGAAAAATGGAATGTCTTTAAAAAGGAATCTTTAACTTAGAAGTTATTAAAGTCTAAAATTATAAAGAATTTTCTCTTGGACACAATGTATATCTTAGTAATGTAAATATACAATAAATAAACTAATTGTAATAAAATGGGTAAAACACTAATGATGTAAATGCGTTAAAATGTAAAACTTTTGCACCTAATACCATGTATCCTATATATTTTGCCCACTTATTTTTGATGACGCCTTTTTCTCAAAACAACAACATGTTGGCACTTGTGTATTATCTGATATCTCATTCACAGATAGTGTGTATGACCTTGTATTGAGTTAACATACATATGTCTTTAAAAAAAAAGATTAGATTTGAAACTAAAAATCAGAAATAATATTCTTAGATTTGATTCAGAAGCGGAATACACAGTGAAATATAGTTATTGGAATCACACATTTAAAAGATGTGTATCGGATTCGTTTGTACAAAATAAATGCGCTAAACGTTTGAAAGTGAGCTTCGTTTCTAATGTTTTAACTATACAATACCATTTATTTTGTTTACGCTAGCAAAATTTTAGACTCTGGAAATAGCGATTAGAAAATCCCAGCCGGAAAAAGCATTCATTATACAAACAAGCAAAAGTATAGTCCCATTTTATTACTAATGGGCCCTGATTAATCCAATTTGGCTATTGCCCTTTTATCCCTAACTGCATCGCAAACTCGCTTTAATACTGGTGCATCAGTGAGTTTCATAGGGGTTGTTTGAATTATTTTATTACAACGTTTTTCTGAATTTCACTTGGTGTGTGTGAGTGTGTGTGTCATCAAATTTTCGATCGTTAATTTAACCAACTTCCCATCAAGCTAGAGCTTTGAAATTTTGGGAATCGTTCGTATTCGCCTAACAATGCAATATTTACAGGTTTGCGACAAGTTTTAACTAATATTTCAATAATTTTAATAAGTCAAAATATTCTTTCCTCTCGGCGCTTTTAGGATTGAGGGAAAATTTCTTTTCCCCTCTGGGAGCACCGGGCACTCCCCACACCGCATGAGGTTATCGTAAACCTTTTGTACTCGCAAAGGGGAGATACTATCTCCCCTTTACTATCTCCGAGATAGTAAGGGTTGCTGACTTGTAGTCAGTAATCATTCGCAAGAAAGAAAGTTTCCAATATTTGACGTCATGTCTTATCACAATAATTTTTTCTGAATTCTGGTTCCCATTTTTTTTAATAGAATGACTTACAAACTTTCAAATGCATGTTTTGATTTTATGAGTATTATGAATTTTTTAATACTGTCACAAATGTCTCTTTTTAAGTGAATTTTAAAGTTAAAAATAACTAACAGTTTTAACTAATATTTCAATAATTTTCTCTAATAAACTTTGCCACTATATAAAAACGTTGTTTTTAAAAACGTTGGTTTTTATATCGAATTATTTTAAAAGTAAGAAACGCATTTTAGGAAGAATCGCATGTTTAAACGAAGTTTTCCAGATTTTATTATTACCCGTCGTTTTTCCCAAATATTTAATTCGTGTATATGTCGAAATTAAAATCAAACCTAAAAAAGATACATTTTTTCTTCATATTAAATGATTGTTGAAAATGGGAAATACATTGATGTTAAATAAAGGAAGAAATTTGCAAGGAATCATTCTTGGTAATCTCTGGCGATGTACCCTCAAGTTACCCAAGAGATCCTTCCCCATTTTTAATCTTTCTACTTATCAGTCACCCTTAAGGGACTTGTTATTATTAAGTAAAACTTCGGGTTATCATGACCCCGAGGTAACATTTTTCTTACCTTTGTGGTATATTATCTTTAGTTAAAATGAATGACGCGGTCCTGGGATACCTATACTATCTTTCTCTATATTTGATCCACCATGTCAAGCAATTTTAAGCTTTTAAAATTTTTCAAAGCCTATATCACAGGTACAAACTGTTTAACTGATGCACAATAAATCTTAATTTTCGCTCAATCGTATTCTTGTCAACAATTACTTTTGTTTGTGTTAGCCGAGTGTTTATGGTAACGAACTCGTGACCGGTGTTATTTCTGTCGAATCATGGGTTCGAATCTTGATTCATCAAAAGACTCGTCTTGTTCCAGAGATGATGTCTATTAAATCGTTTGCTGCTTCATGCCCTCGTGTTGCCTTGGTGGGGAAATTAAGATAGGGAGATGCCAGCTCAAGTGTCGTCCTCGTTTGTTGACATTGAATCATAATTAAGAATTCCGTCATCAATAGCAATTATGTTGCTTCTTAGTGCGACGTTAAAACAATAATAAAACAATAAGTTAGTTAATACTTTGCTTTTTCTTCCTTTTCTCACCATACGGTCAGAGATATAAATTTGCAACAATTTACAGGATATACTTAGTTAAGAGTAATGTTTGGCCAATTAGGTATTTTAGCAATAAAACTAGCCAAAGAATAATATTAATTAAATATATAAATCAATTTTTAATGTTCTGTGCAAACTGTTGCAAAGAACGAATTTAGCAACCCATGGTACGCTATTTTTATAATTATTATTAAATTACTCAATTAAACATAAGAATTAAAGAAAAGATCAAATATCAAGAAAT
Source organism: Nephila pilipes (assembly GCA_019974015.1). NCBI lineage: Eukaryota > Metazoa > Arthropoda > Arachnida > Araneae > Nephilidae > Nephila > Nephila pilipes. The sequence goes on from BMAW01074200.1 coordinate 9,943, forward strand.
GGACAATAGTAAACATTTTGGATAGTAAAATTAAGGGAAATAATAAATTATTCAATTGAATATATTTAAGTTAAATGTAATTAAAATTAAAGTAAACGATAAATTATAAAACACAATATTACGTCAGCTACACCTAATTAAAATTAAAGTAAATGATAAATTATTAATTTGAATATATTTGAACTAAATGTAATTAATATTGAAGCAAACGATAAAAATTAGAAAAGTGACCCGTTACGCCCAAACACCTCATCTAAAAACACCGTCCCTTGTGTGGTGAATAAAAGAATTTAATAAAATCCAATAGTATTACTTTTTTTTAAATCGGTGGTGCTAGAAACATTTCTTTGAGATGTCCGAAAATAATTGAAATTATCTTTTTGGAAAATGAAAAGAAAAATAGAATTTTCTTCCAAAAACGAGCCCTTAACTTTTTTTATAGTTATAAGATGAACAATTTTTACATATTGATATATTTTTATCGGGAAAAGTTTCCTTCATTGGAGTCAGAGAAAAGAAAAAAAAAACCTTTGGACTAATTTATCTCGTATTGAATCAATATAAAATAATAAATTTTACACATATTATGTGTGACTAAAAGTATCTGTAACCTCGCATCGAAGCTTATTACTCCTTCAAAAATTCATCTTCACGTTTCCATTACTTTTAATAAATCGACATAAATTTAAATATACTCAACCGCAGAATTGCAAAACTTTAAACATCTGGAAACGCCACCTGGCGATAACAAATCAAATTTCATTTGAAACTCCAGTGGATAAAGTTTATTGAAATTTTGATCGGTAAGAGTCGATGCCACCGCATGATTTATTCTTTCCATTCTAAAAAGGAGGGAAAGGAATTCCGATATGCTTGAATATCGATAAGCTGCAATCGATTATCTGATAGAGGTTTCTGGGTACAGAACTTAGCTTTTTCGTCCTGCTACTAAATATGCATCAAAGTAATTTTCGCACTTAGCTTTGACACTTCTTCTCAGAAGATTTTCGTAATCGATTGAGATTCTTCGATATCGTTTTTGGCAACAGTTTCTGAAGTTTAAGTAATTGAAATTGTTCTTATCAGTTTAATTCGATATTAATGGACTCGTGGATAAATAGATGGCAAATAGAAAATATTTTGAGCGTTTCGAGAAGTTACATTGATGCAAAAAAATTACTTGTATGGATATAAAATAAAATGTCAGTAACAATTAAGGCTTTCAGCTCTAGTAAAAATCTCGCCAAGTTGCTCCAAATATTTATTTTAGCTATAATCTAGACAGAAAAAAGGGAAGAAAGAGATAAAAATTGGTTAAAATACGTTGAAACTTTCAACACTATTTCAAATACAATTAAAATTTGTTTCTTTTTTATCCTAAACGAAATTTTGTTTCACACGAATTTTGATTTTATATGAATATATAAACTTAAAAGTCTGCAATACCAAATATGTTTCCATTATAAATATCTAATCTTAATTTTCAAGCAAGCGCCTTACAGCATTTTTTTTTTTCAGATATGCTACCAGTAACAAATTCTAACGAATCCCCTCGAAGAGTTCAATTTATAATTGGCTGCATTATTACATTTTTTTGGAATGAATCTGTTGCGGAATGCAGCTGGTTTTCTTTGTTCGAAAATAAGAATTTTACATAAAATATTCTTGTTTCTTGAGGAACATGAAAGAACTTATGTATGTGTGAAATACCGAAACAACCAGAGATCTTGCCTAGTAATTAATACGGTCTGTAAAATTATTTGGAAATGTAGGGAAATTCAGAATAAAGTTATAGAATCTGTAATTTTCATATTCAGTTCTTGAATATTAAGAAGCGTATTCTTAAAAAGTAGTTAATAGTTGCTTTTATTCTTATGGATTGAAAATTTTGAGTATTCAAAATACTCTATTGTATTTTATATCTTCTTATTGTATTTTTTACTTAGAAAAAGAAGATAGAATTAAAAAGCACCAAAAATTGTAGGAAGAATAATCGCCATTTTAATAGAGAATTAGATTTTGTTCAAAAGATTTCAATTCGTTATATTGAATTAATTATACTGCTTTTTTTCCCTCAAGATATGCTTTATAAGAATGGGAATAGAACTGATAATCAGTGAAATACCTACCTTAGTTCGAAAAGTTGAATATATTTTGAATAAACTTAGATGTCGCTCTCTAGAATAAATACGCTTAATAGGTATCTTTATTTAAGAATAGTTTATTCAAATAAATTTATATTCGAATATACATATTTTATCTTATAATTTCTCCAATGCGTTCTCCGATATAGTCCATAAAATAAGATGTAGCCAAAATTGTATCCAATTTAATAAGCAATCTAGTTAAACTGAAGAAATATTTTAAAAGTAAAATTAAGGAACTGAATTTTTTGTATTGTAAAAATGCGAAGAATTAAAATGATTCGAATGCTTAAAGTAATTACTAATTATTTCTCATAAAGGTGTCTTGTTCTCTTAAGAAATTGCCATTAAATTAACACATGGATCAATAAATCCCGAGACTGTGCGGTCGTTTTTTTGCGATTTCCTCCTTCAAACGCACCAGCAAGTCAATATAATAATCCCTGTTGATCGATTTACCTTTTTCGAGGTAGTCAATGAAAATCACGAAATGCATATCCCAAAAAACTGACGCCATGACTTTGCCAGCTGACTGCTGCGTTTTCGGACGCTTCGGACGGCTTTCGCCAGCTGTGCGCCACTCAGATGACTGCCGCTTCGACTCTGGAGTGTAGTGATGTATCCATGTTTCGTCCGTGGTCACGTAACGACGCAAGAAATCTTTTTTGTTGCGAGTAAATAGCGATAAACAGCTTTCTGAATCATCGACTCGTTGCTGTTTTTGTTCCATCGAAAGCAATCGCGGCACCCACTTGGAAAAAACCTTTTTCAGTAAATACACTTCCATATGATATCTGTGTCATCTCAGCAATCTCACGGAGCTTCACTTTACGATCTTTCATTATAATTTTTGTCACTTCACTCACATTTTCCGGTGTAACGGCTTCCACAGGTCTACCCGAGCGTTCCGCGTCATTTGTGTCGGTACGACCACGTTTAAACTCGGCAAACCACCGACAAATCGTTGCTTTTGATGGACAAGAGTCCGGGTAACATTTTTCAATCCATTGTTTCGCTTGCACGGTGTTTTTACCCATTAAAAAACAATGTTTTATCAGAACACGAAACTCGGTTTCTTTCATTTTTTAAACAAACTACAAAACGACTTTACTCCAACCTCGATAACTCAGCTGTTTCTGGTCCGATCGACTTAAAATTTTGACACATTTCAAGCAAAGATTAGTATTCTAGAAAGACCTGGTTACTGGTTTACTACGAGCGCCATCTCTGGGTTAGTCTCTGAACTTATTGATTCATTTGTTAAACTTAATTTTAATTATCGTTTTTTGCTTACTTTTTATGTCTTATTTCTGTATTGATGTATTTCATTTTAACATTTTTTTTAAATTCAAATCTTACGATTATTTCATTTCTTATTCTCTGCTAATCCCATTAAATTTACTATATGGATCATAACTAATATAGATCCCTTTTCTATCAAATTCCTTTTCTATGTTTCAAATAAATTTGATATAGATTTTCTCTCCAGTTCGACAATTAAAGAGTTGAAAGGATGGATACACACCCATCCTTAGAGCAAGATATTTTCATCCATAATTTAGAAAATTAATTACATCTCTTTCCTACAAATCAGTTCAGGCTTCAGAAATAATTGGATAGGTGCAATTCACATTACAAGTTGGGAAACTATTTATTAAAATTCTTAAGCATTAAGAAAGAATTTGGATAGCTCTAATTGACTTTTAGAACAACGGATTTTGAGAGTGGAAAGTACAGTTAACACTCACAAAATGAAAATCTTCCTCTACGTCCTCTTTCAACTTAAGGAAGTTCTGATAATATTTTCAATTGTAATCAGTAGAGCAATCTTCGTTAAAATCCTAATGTATTTGGTTTTTTTCAACATTAGAACACAATAATATCTTTGTTACTACTACTATAGTTTATTTAAGCACAAGCAATTTTAAAATTAATTTTTAACAATCTTAACGATTGAGAAATTAACAATTAAAGATAAATATAGCAGCTTGATTCACAATATAGATTGACGTTTGAGAGAGAAAAGATCTGCTTTTAAACCTTTAAAGAAGTGGGCTTAATCCCACTGATTTCAAAATATACATTTGAATTCACAATTGGACATTCTTACGAATAAATATGTATGACAAATAAAAGTAAATGAAAATTCTTATAAACTTAGAAATAGTTGTAATAAGTACTTGTGAATGGCATAAAATCGTGCCTTATTAATGATAATCTTAATAATTTAATCGATCATCGATGTGAGCTCCGTAGGGACAAGTATGATCATGTGTTTATTTTTCAAATAGCAGACGATCCCGGTGATTTATCAAGGTCACTATCAATACAGTAACACAATCTCCACAATAATATAAAGTACAACTGTTATTTTTCAGGCTTCAATAAATTTGGGGGAAATAATCACATATTTTAAAAGCGAGCCTATCTAATATATAAATTTGCTGGTCTGTCTTTCTGTCCTTCATCCAAATCCTCTCCGATAAACATTTCACTCCACATTTTATAGGATGCTTAGGGAATGAAATGAAGGATCTGTTTCCACCAATTATTATTATTATTTATTTCAAATTTATTTTTTTGCACCATCATAAACTTCTGTTTACTCCGTTTTCCCCATGTTTCCCAACAGATGCAATAATTTTCCCCAAAAACATTTCCGCTCAAAAGATGCATAATTATTTTAAACGCAATTTAAATTTTTTAAGCAGGTTAAAAAAAAGCATTAGTTTTTGATGGCTATAGAACAGATTCATAAAAGTTTTGGTGCGCTGTAACTGTTGATGATAGTATGTAACTCGAAGCGAATTAATCGAAATTAGCTTTCGATTTTTTTAAAAACATCCTTCATTGAAGTAATGATTGGGTATATTTGGTATACTCTGCTGTCTATGAATTGAACAAAATGTCGCAATATTACAATTTTAACACCTTTTGAAAGATACAAAATTATAAAAGAAGATTATTTTCATCTTAAGAGTGATAACTAATTAACCAAATTTTGGTTAATGTTTAAATAAGTTCTTAAAAATGTCAGTTGTTGATTTTTTTAAGCCTTTTCGTCAAAAAGTTAGCAATCCACACTACATAATACGGCATACGAAACTGACATTTGGTTTTCTCTTAAAAATAAATTAAGATAAATATGGATGGATGTTACACATATTTTTAACAACATTAGTTAGTGCGTGAACTTGGCTTTTTTGCCTTTTTATCTCAACTAAATAAAAAGTCCACTAGTCACAGCTCTGGACCATATTGTGTCGCATGACGTCAAGTCTTCTGATAATTAAATATTCATAGAAGTGTTTGAAGATTGTTACGAATCTCTGTACACATGTTTTATATATCGAAATTACAGTTTTTTTTTCGGATGATTCAGCGCAAAAACAATGTTTCGAAAATTAAATTTGCTCATTGGGTCTAAATTTATTTACAGTTTTCTTTGTTACGACGTTGCTTAATCATTCGATCAGTGGTGGCTAATTTGTTGTTTGCTGAAAACTATTTAGAATATTTTTGAAGAAAGGTCCTTATTAAACAAAATATTTCATAATTTGAGATATGTGGTCCTGCATTGGCTTAGAATTGAGGCCACCTTATTAATCTTTTACGCTTGATTGCGACACTGTTGAGTTGTTTTATTTCAAAAACTTTCCTTTGCGAAGAATGGTCTCTGAGATCATTATATTTATTCGTTTGATTGTTGTTTGATGCAAAATTCATTCTTTTTACATGAAAGACGTAGCGACTGCATTATTATTCCAAAGATAAGTAGATTTAATATATATGTTTTATATAGCATTTATATTTGAAATATAAGTGCTATATTCTATTTAACTCCGTCCGATTTGCATAGTTTATTTATTTCTTATTTATTAAACTATTTACTTAAAAATTTTACTTTGTAAAGAATGGATTCTCTAGTAAAGATAAAAATTCTTCTTGATCCATTTTATGTCTCAAAATTATGACACTTATGTCGTCCGAAAACGGATTAAAAAAAATGAAGAAAAAAATTGAATCAAAATTTATATTTACACTTTTAAATGTGTCGAGAAAAATATTCGTTTAAATAATACTTCCTTTATTATCCTTAAAACTAATAGAAGCTAATGTAACAAAAAGTTATTGATTCAGTTTTAATTTTATGAATTATTCTTTCATATCAATAATTCTAGAATAATTAACGGCCTCAAATATACCTTTCCAAACGCGATGTCTCCTTTTATCAACATATTTTCTTTTATGGACACATCCGAGAAAGCACTTCTTTTATGTAAAGCTCCTCTACTATAGCTTCTCATTGTTCAACAAAGGAAGAAAACTGCCAAATTCAGGTGACTTGTACCACGTACGAAAAAACATCAAAATAATAAGACGGAATTCTTTTAGAAAAGACCATGGAATTTCATTCGGGGAATGCATTTGAAGAATGCGGGAAAGTTGTTCATTAATTTGTTCTAGTCCCATTTTTTTTTTAAAGAAGCTGCATTTTGTATTTTTTAGAATATTTTAATATATATCTTTAATGAGGTTCATCCATGTAAAAAGTGGGTGAAAAATTAAAGCAGCAAAACTTGACAAATGAAAAAAAAAATATTTGTGAGAATGAAATGAAATTCATTTGAAATAAATATTCATTCAGTTTCTTCATTTCTTATAAATTCCATGAATTCCCACTTTGTATTTAATAAACATCATAATATAGGCTTCGTATTAAATTATTTTCTATTTCCGCTAAAAAAAAGAGTTGTAATAAACACTTGAATAAAAATTCCGTAATTTTATTTCTGTAATACTATGATATACATACTTTTTATAAAGGGATATTTACGAGTTATAGTGGTTTTGCGTAACGTTACTTGCTGGAAATACCAATATAGTAAGTAGACTTAATTCCTCAACATATTCGAAAGAGATAGATATTTATAATCCCAGAACACATATCATAAAACAATGGTATAGAAAAAGCAACATATTTTGCTTTCAATGTTATTGAATTCTGAAAATTCTGGTCATTAGAAATTGAGTAACATTTAACATTTATGAGATTTTTGAATACTTTTCTTTCCACCGTGCCATTTATGTTGATTGGGAGGTGTTTTTTTTTTTCTTTCTTACATCCGTATTTTTCGAAATATTCTGAAATGGAAACTTAAGTTTTAATTTAAATTAGTTTCTGTTTACTTCTTTATCACGACATTTGCATTAACTAATTTACTATTTTCACTGAATCGCTTATCAGCATCGTTTGAAAACTGAATTGAACGAAAAGAGAAGAAATATAAATAACACTATGAGTTTCAGTTACATTTACATTAAATTTCCCAGACGTAATAGTATTGTAACTTATTCTCAATCATGTATAGAAATATCTATCCTCTCTTCGATACTCTCTAAGTATCGAAATATCTATCACATTTAGAAATTTAATTGAATTAAGGAGATAAAAGCGGAAAGAGTGGTTATCCACTCTTCACCTTTTATTCCTATAAAATAGAATTTTGAAACGACACGGCGATTTATTTTTATTCTTATTTTGCAATAGTATGAGGAAGAGATACTATTTAATGACAAAAGAAAGCAATGTGATTCTATATGAACCAGATTTAAATTTACTCTCACTCTTAATTCCAGTCAATCCTAGTCAAAATGTGCCATATTGAAGAGAATAAGTTTGATTTGACAAAAATTCAAATGAACTTCTTTATTCCTTTGGAACTTTGGAAAAGGAAATTCTTCACAGAATCTGTAAAAGCTTCTTTATTATGTGAATAATATTTCCTATCGTGCTGTATGGGATTTTGGTTTTGGATTGCGAGTGGCGTTTTGAACTCTTGACCAATGGTTCCGAAATAAAGTTGACTGGCCTTTATTTTTTATTGCACTTACATCAACCTGGCTAAAAGAAATTTCTCTCTCAGTCTAGTTATTGAGGCGATTTAACTTCTGACATCGTTGTCGTAGACAGCTTTCGTATACCCCCTATCAGTATTATCGTGATGATATGAAGAGAAACATTCTGAATGATAGTTGTAAAGAAGGACACTTTTCCAGCCATTACTGCAATTCATATTCACCTCTTCCTTCTTATATTGAATTTTGCATGAAACGGTTTCTATTTGGCGTCATCGGCTGTCTCTAGTTGAGTGACGGGTGTCGTAGACATGTGCGTCACGACCGGAATATTATTAGTTATGATTTATTTGAGGTTGACTTTGTTAGACACACAGAAATAAGTATTTTGCGATTGGGACATAAGCAATCAGTAGTACTAGCATGTGCTGTCATCTGTTGAACAAATGCTGACAGAACATTTCAGCGTTTGTTTTCTCCGATCTAGTGGAAAGGGAAGCAGGCCGTTTAGTCTCGGTATTCCAGTGACGTTTCGAACCCTTAACCAATGGGGCAGAAGAAAAGTTGACGGTCCACTTCTTTTCTGCGCCTTTATCGACTAGGCTAATAGAGACGTCGCACTTGGGCTAGTTTTCAGGTCTTTTTAACTTCTGGCGTTGTTGTCAAAGGGAACCACCGCAGGATACACATAAAAAGCTTTTTTGATGACCATATCTGGATTTGGCGTTTTGTTACTCAAAAAGCACCTAAAAGACGTTACATGTACCCAACAAAAGGAACACCTGAGATAAAGTCTTGTAAATGTTACCCGAAAAGTATACGTGTGAAATTTAACTAACTAAATAGATCTTATATAGAAAAAGTTTATATTCTGAAAACAGTAAATTGTGGAGATCATGTCGCTAAAAAAGAAAGGCATAACTCCATTGCTTTGTAGATGGTGTCATAGCAATCTCCGAGATATCAAAAGATGAATGGGACGATGAACCACCCAACTACTTCGAATTTAGCATCTAATATGTACAATTTTTTGATGCCTTATGTGCATAATAGCAGGAAGTTGTACCTACCTACGTAAACCGACTTATTCAAAGTGTTTATTCTGCCCTCAGATAAGTAGAGCTCGTGGAAAATGTCCCAGAATCCTAAATTGCTTTATTTTGAGAAATACACCAATACAAACATTTTTTAAGGCGAGTATAGTTTATTTATAATTATGAAATTCAATTTTTTAGCATTCTATTTATCAAATGCATATAAATAATATATTTACATAATCAGCAAAGCTCTGTCTATTTTTTAACAACGAAACCAAAAAAATGCGAAATTTCAAGCATTTTCATCTGTCTCTTACCTCTGAAAATTATTACTTAATGTAAAACCGTATTTATTCTACAATATATATTCCAAGCAGAAATTTTTTAAAGAAATTGAAACTCCGAAACTAGTTCCAAATGAGTACGCAAATTAATTAATTATACATACAACTGTAATTAGAATTTCACAGTCACATTTTTCTCGAAATATAAACAGAACTTGTTTTAATGTTTTAGAAGAGTCTACCAAGCAAAACACCGGATGTTTTAAGAAAAATATTTCTTAACATATATTCAATGTTTTTAATTTTCCTAAAATGGACATTGTAATCAAAAATTTTGTTTTTGTGATTGAAATTAATCCGATGCAAATTTCCGTCTAGTCCTTCATACCTCCCCCAGAAAATCATTTAGTAAATCAAAAACTTCGGCACACACTCCCTGAATAACACGGACGAGACATTCGTCTTTAATTATTCAGAAAATTAATTGCATCTTTCTATCCGCACATCAATTCAGACGTGTGTAATAATTTGATCGGCGGCTTTCTCATTCTGAGTTTAGAAACTATTTATTAAGTTTGCGAAATAGTTTCTCCAGTGTTCTATGTTGCCTATGCAATAGTTGATCGTGAAAAATAATTGTAAAATTAGCATGTACCGAATGAATACCTATGTCGTGAATTCTAAAATATTCGTATGATGGACCTCAATTATTCTGAATTTCTCTTTCTAAATTAAATTATGAATACGTTGCATCTTTATTTCGTAATTCAATACGAATGACTTTTCTATTTGCAGTTAATTTTAAAATTCAGTAGGAGTTCTTAAGGTATAGTTGATAATACATTTTGCATTGGGAAATTACATTTTTCGTCTTATGGGAACGTCATAAATGTCTGGAATGCTATCATGTTATTTTCCTTTCGAATGAAATTGGAAGCTCTTATTTTAATTTGTAAATTATTAAAGTTGGTCGTTATGCGGTATAACACTTTTGGAACAATCTTAAAGTGACGTTTATAGCTTATATTTGTTTTCCTCTTCCTGCTCCAACACATATTGGTGATCATTTCTGATTTGGCGAGTTTTGACTGAGATTAATGAGCGTTTATGGAAACATATTCTTGGATAACGTGAATTCTGGCAAACTCTCCTACCGTCGCGCGCGCGCGCACGCGCGATTACAACTAGAGACTAATTATAACTACCTATACGAATAATTCTGCCTCTAGATATACGAGGGTGGATTGATAAGTTTCCGGCCTGACCAAGAGATGGCGCCACGAGGCCTACCTTGAGGTGGCGTTCTATAGTACCATCCTTAGATAGCTTGTAGCTATAGTTTCAGTCCGATCGCCATGTTAGTTTAGGTTTGAGAGCACGCTGAACAAGACGCCTCTGTGTTTTTCGTAAAAATGGAAAAGCTGGAAATTCGTGCTGTCATCAAATACTTTTATTTGAAGGGGTTAACTCCGAAGGAAATTAAAGAAGAGATGGACTCAACACTGGGAACATCCTCCCCATCATATTCAACCGTTAAGCAGTGGGTTTCCGAGTTTAAAAAGGGTCGTGTGAGCACCTCTGATGAGCCTCGCTCAGGACGCCCCATTGAGGTCACAACTCCAGATATGATCGAAAAAATCCATCAAATAGTGCTGAAAGACCGCAGATTAAAAGTGCGTGAGATAGCTGAGACCTGTAAGATGTCATATGAACGTGTACAAAATATTTTGCACCAACATTTGTATATGGAAAAGCTCTGTGCAAGATGGGTGCCGCGTTTGCTAACAGTCGACCAAAAATTGATTCGAAAGAACATTTCTACCGCCAATTTGGCGTTGTATAAGCGTAATCCAAGCGAATTTTTGCGTCGATTCGTAACCGTTGACGAAACTTGGGTCCACCACTACACTCCTGAAACCAAAGAACAGTCTAAACAGTGGATTGGACCAGGGGAACCAACTCCAAAGAAGGCAAAAACAATTTTTTCGACGAACAAGGTTATGGCTACTATTTTTTGGGATGCAAGAGGTATTATATACATTGATTACCTTAAAAAGGGTAAAACTATCACTGGTCAATACTACGCAGACTTATTGCAACGTTTGAGCCACGAAGTGAAAATTAAACGACCTCATCTGGCGAAGAAAAAAATCTTGTTTCATCACGATAACGCCCCAGCGCACACGTCAATCGTTGCGATGGCTAAAATCAACGATCTGAAGTTTGAATTGATGCCGCACCCAGCCTACTCTCCAGACCTAGCCCCGAGTGACTATTATCTGTTTCCTAACCTCAAAAAATGGCTTGGCGGTAAGAGATTTGCGGACAATGAAGAAGTAATCGAAGCTGTAAATGGGTATTTTGAGGAGCTTGACGAATCAGTCTATAGAGATGGCATTACTAGACTAGAACACCGCTATGAGAAATGTATCAGCCTTGGAGGAGATTATGTTGAGAAATAAAAAAAAAAATTCTTAAAAACGTTGTTTTTCTTGGTCAGGCCGGAAACTTATCAATCCACCCTCGTAATACCAAACAAATTCAAAAAATCTTTGAAGTTAAAGAAGAAAAAATTGGCAAATAACACAACGACACAAGCGTTTTTAAAAAAAGAACTGTTGATTTTATTTTCATTCGAAAACACGAACAATTACTCATTTTTTTTTTCTTTTACATTTACTATCTGCTCCGTAATAATAACTACCTGTGTGCAATGCTTAGATCAAATACTATTAAGAATTAGATCTGTATCTAAATATTGACTAATTGATTAAAATACGAATTAGATAAATTCAACCAATCCGATTTAAGTGATGATTGATTAGTACACCGAATATACATGAAACGTTTTTTTCTCATTTATTTTTCTTTTATTTTTATTACTTGCAGAATTGGAAAAAATATTCATTTTTGTGAAATTCGAAATATTAAAGTAATATTAAACAACAACAAAAAATTAAAAAGATAACTGCTAAGTTATAATTTAATTTTTAGGGAGTTTTAACATTCAAGAATTCAATACAAAAATAGTAACTTTGATATTAACTTCCCGAAATAATCTATTTTATCAATTTTTTTCCTTTTAATTCTGTGAATATTTTTATCAACATATTTTCTTTGACTTTTGTCAGTGAACAAAACTATTTCAAGAAACATTTAAATTTTAATCATTACCATTTTCGAATGGAGCAAATGAAACCAAGCATGTTACAAACGAAGGTAATAACAAATTGGAATATGAATTATTCTTTTTCTAAAGAATCTCACAAATTCGTTAGCATTTGCATTTTATTTGTGAGGGAATGTCAAATTACTTTCCGTTTGTGCATTTTTTATATGAAGACAATACGGTTTCCTAATTTGTGTTCAAGTCACGAAAATTAGTCTGAATAATCTTTAATATATATTCATTATTATCTGTAGTGCGCGTTCTTCGCATGCGGGGAGGTTTAAAGTAAAATCATGAATAACTAGTCTTTGGAAGCAAATATAAACTATGCGTTCACCATTTGATGTATTATGTCTTAGAATTTCGTGAACCGATGGGGTAGTCTTCCTTTGTAGAAGAGGGGGGAATAGAAAACTCGTTAACTGATTTCATTATTGAAAGTTTGTGATCCCCGTTCTTTTTTTTTTTTTTTGTTAAAAGAAACCTTAATGTTCAACATATACAGTATGAATACTGTCTCATTTGAATCGATAAATTTCTGGTTGAAATTGATTAAAAAATTTAAAAAAGAAATAGAAAATTCAGTTTTTATTTAAATGTTCTTCTGTAAACCGTATGAATACTGTGTTGTATGAATGGATAGATTTCTTTATAAAAGGATTTAAAAATACAAATGAAGGTATTGAAAATCCAGGTAAATCCCTTTAATTAGATTCTACTCATTAAATAAATTAGTTTTTTTTTAAATCTTGAATCTTTCAGGTGGTGCAAGTATTGCACTTTTGCTACGTTTCATTGCAGAGCCAGATCGCAAACAATGTCGAAATATCGTTTCAGTAGTGAATTTTTTAAGACTCTAAAGCTAACTTCATAAAAATTGCTTCGAGTCGCACACCATCATCATCCAAGGTTCCATTGTACCCAAATATCCGGCGTCTGAAAAATATCTTTTTTGTGCTACATAATCTGTGCACGCAACTCTCCTTTTTATATATGTTGATCACACATATTTTATTAAGAAAACTATTCGTGGTATATAAGTTTTTGAGTAAAACGGTTTCATATGTATTTAAATTTCTCCTCTTTATTGAAAATTCGAGATAGTACTTTCAAAAAATTTGCCTCTTCTACTTTCGAAAACATAAAAAAGTATGTTCACTAATAAATCTTATTTATTAAAAAACACATTTCGAAAATACTTTTAAAACTTCTTATAATAAAGAGAGTGGAAACAGAAGTAATGTCATAAAAGAACACATTCTTTGATTGCAAGTATGGAAATAAGTTTAAATTGTTTCTTGAAAAATCTTTTTTTTCCCTATTGAACCATTGAGATATTTTATAATTTAAGTCTATGTAATATACTACGTTAGGTGTGGGTTTACATTCGGAGGTCACTTTTTGGAAGCTCCGGCTTCATAGTTGATCTTCGGTGGCATCACTGTTAGAACCAACAACCCGACGAGGAACAAGATAAAAACCAACGTTTTTTAAAACAACGTTTTTATGTGGTGGCAAAGTTTATTTAAAAATTATTTAAATATTAGTTAAAACTTTATTACAAACCTGATATCTCTCTCGTCTTTAAGATCACTCTCTTTGCTTATTTCAATATATCTCCCATAGATGGAGCCAGGTTACTACACAAATTACGTTACTAAAAAACATTATTGAAATACTAGTTAAAACTTGTCTCAAACGTCGAAATATTGCATTGTTAGGCGAATAAGAACGATTTCCAAAGTTCCAGAGCTCTAGCTTTTAGGGAAGTTGGTTAAATTAACGATCGAAAATTTGATGACACGCACACACACTCTCTCTCACACGCACACCAAGTGAAATCCAGAAAAAACGTTTTAAAAAGAGCCACCCGAGAACACTACCATGACCACTGGACCACCGTAGTCACCTGTACAGATTGGAGTGTAAAGTGTATCAGTATCTGAAGCGCTGAAGGAAGCCCTATGAGATTAAACTGAAGAATATAAGCCCTCTATGTTAAAACAAAGGAACCTTTATTGCATGGTAACAGGTGATAATTTCACACATTGCGCCATAGAGTACATTTCGATATTTATAATATTGATTTTAATATTTTGAACACAAAACACATCGTAATTTTTACAAAAAGTTCACATTTTAAAATGTAAAAGTTTTTGATTAAGCCTGTTGAGCATGTGTTTTGCTTCATATTTTTTTACATAAAAGCATAAGTTTCGAGACATAAACGCAGATTCTCTGGAAGAAATGGACTCTATAGAAGAGAATACAATCATACAAATTAACTTAATTAAAACAAATGTAAACCCTAAGTAGCTGATTTGTAAAATATGAGAAACTTGGAAAATTTTATTAATTTATTTTGATAAACCTGAAATCAATAATGTACTTCATCAGTTTTAGAATACCAATATATTTTAAGGAAACTTCTTGCCTTATTAATTAACAGCCTACTCATTTTCATTATTCTATAAAATTCTTACAAGTATTATTAAGGTATCCCAACATTTCTATTCATTGCTTATAATATTTTGATCACATTTAGCTTACACAGAAGCCAACATCCATTGTCCATGCATGGAACAAATTATATTTTCATAATTAACCATTTTTATATTGGCTTTATATGTATGATTGTGGTTAATTTCTGTCTAATCTTTATTGATAGGTATTTTGAGTAAAATAATTATTTCCTGTCCTGATGTGTATAGCTTACAAACTCCATCGACCAACTATTTTACCTTTGCGCTATGGCAGAGGTTTATTTTTTTTAATTTGAAAGCATCAGTGTAGTTCAGTAGTTAGTGCCGATTAGTGCATACGGGTAAAATATTTGATTGTCATTCAATACAATTTTTATTACATTTTTTTCCGCTAGTTTACCAATAAGAATCTAAAAATTTCTTACACGCACATCAACAAGTTTTACTGAAAAGCATTTGTCCTCAATTCAGAAAATTAATTACATCTTTTCCCGCCTATATATCTAGATAATAGCAATTGTCCAATTGGTGTCTTTCCCATTACTAGCATTTACTGAATATTTTTTAGTTAAATATAAGACATACAAAATGGTTTCAATATTCTTTCTCACTTTTAAGACGGTGTAAAAATTAATTATAAAATGTCTCTTCACAAAATGATATTATGCATTTTAAAGGTTAGTCTGTATAATGAAATTCATCTCTGGTTTTCTGTTTCGATTGATTGATTGTTTAATTAGTTCATTTAGAAGCAACGCATGAGTTTTATGCTGACGGACCTCGTAAATTTGGGACTCTGTCAAGTGCCGAAGATTATACTTAATGTATTGTTCTTTTAATAAATAACTGAGTAGTTGAGAGATAAAAAAAATATAATCGAATGCCCTTAGCTCTATGTTTATTAATATAATCCATCTGATAATCGGATCGCCTTAAGTTCTAGATTCAAAGGACTAAAGAATAAACAATATGTTACTTTGTGTGTTACTTTACAATAGACGCTTCAAGGTTACAAATTTTCTCTCACTGCCGTCTGCAACTGTGGCAGCAACGGTTGAGAATGGACAACATTTTTTTCTCCCACTTCGTTTATTTTCGAAAACCGAATTATAAGGAAACGAAATTTTGAGATTTACGATCATCGATTTTTTTTCCAAATCTGCATAATTACTATGTTTCTTTAAAATCAGTAAAAAAATTTATAAATATTGTTAACATATTATTGCAAACATTGAATTTTTCTTACATCTTTATATAACGTAACTGAACATCTCATTGTAACTTTTTAAATTAAATAAATTTGTATACCCCTAGGTATTATGCTACTATTCTATAAGGATAGGTTTTAATATTTTACGTATTATCATAACAGAATATAAGAAAAACCTTTTGAAAAAAACACGTTATTGATAGATATTTGAAACAGACTTTACATTTAACATAAAGCACGTCCAAACGCAAATGAATTCATACCTGAACCGAAATGCTGAAAATAAAAGCAATGAACATGGAGGAGAATCGAAAATGAGTAACATCGATACCTTGATTTCGATAATCTATAAAGATGTTGTTTAATTTTTTGCACGTGTTGAATGTAATATTTAAGGTGATTCGCTCAGAGGATTTATATTTTTATCTAAGGGAAAACATTCTTTTTGTATCAGATTTTATGCACAAAAGTTAAGAACATTGCATTTTTCAATACTTCTTACCTCTCCGAAAAATAACTATCATTAATTTGAAAAACTGCGTTCCAAAATTTGAATAAAATATACTATAATCTTTTAAAAAAAAAACCCTATCATAATTGTTTTACATGTAGTATTACAAAACCAATTCAAGAATATAAAATACATATTCATGAAAATATATTTCATTCTCTCGGATCGAAAAGAAAATGACGATATTAGACAAAGTAAAAGAGTACGAGAAAGTTAAAAGGAGAAAAAATGCAATTAAAAGTATCTAAGTATTCAAATTCGATCTTTTCAACTTCGTATTATAAATATTAATGTAAATATAATATTTTTTGTGGTTTATAAATGTAAATAGTCGCATATGCATCTGTTTCATGAATTACCCTTGGATTCAGAACTGTTTTCGTGATCAAAATAATTAAGAAAATAAAAGATAATGTCTGATTTCCCCCCCCCCTTAGAATTCCTTTTCATCAGCACCTCATTAAAGAACAAAATTCTTTTATTTTAAGTGTTACCTTCCTAATTTGCCAATGGAACACAGAAAACCAGCTGCCAAATGCAGTAGCGAGGTCCAAGGCTTTGATTTAAAAAAAATATTATAAAATGAAAACTAAACTGACAGTTTATTTCTTCAGGATAAACTCTTCCGAGTTTTAGATACAAATGAAATCATTGACTTTGCGCATCGTGTTTTAAAAAGAACTTTTGTGTCAATGTGTTTCTAACCAATTTTTAAAAACGTTTACTTCTCATGATTATTGTTGTTAAATTAAAATAAATTACTTCAGAAAGGCAATTTTAGTAAAATAAATAAAAGTTATTTACATGTAAAAGCGAATGATGTTTCAGATCATTAAATTATTGATCGCGGTTGTCGAAAGACATTGAACTCATTTATATATATATATATATATATATATATATATATATATATATATTAAATCTTTCAAAGAGAGTGTTTCCTTTTCAAAAACACTGTGAAAAATATTCAGGTTTATCTTTCAATTGTTTATTAACGAAATATAAAGAAGAAATATGAGGAATATAGGCGACAAGCTTCGGAAATTCGAGCCTTTGTTAAAGTGACGAGGACGAAACCTGAACAGCCCTTCCTTCTTGAAAATTCCGTACCACACCTACTAGAGAACTTAGGACCTTGTCTAATTTAATATTCATTGGCATCGTAACGCAGAAGTGTTTTTGTTGCAACAGGACACGAGCCCAAGTCTCGAAGAAAAATATGTCGGCAGCGAGGTCGCGTCATAGCATTTCACACTCGTTGACCGCGGTGACCATTCAGAATGATGGTGTGATAACTTAAAGGATAAGAATCTACAAAACAGAATATTTATTAAGCAACTAAACTTTCCTCGAGATGGTTGACTGTCATTCGAATAAGAATCCAGAAACGATGCGTGTAGTAATTTGAAGAAGATATTTATCCTTATTGAGAATATTAATTGCATCTCTCTTTCCCTTGTATCAATTCAGACACATGCTTTTGGACTGGTGTCTTTCTCATTACAGGTTACAAAATTAGTTACATAGTTTCTTGAGTATAGTGAGAAACATATAGTACCATTCCACAATCATAATAGCGAATTTCACGAAATAGAATAACAAAATTCAACTCCTACCAGATGATAATTTGTGCGTGAACATTTTGTATACAATAGAATTATCAGCTTTGAGAGTAATAATATAGGTTCGCTACCCAAAATAAAACCAAAGTTGTGGACGCTAATTTACACAGCTATACGAAATGGAAGACACGTGAACCGAATTTATTTTTTGCAGAGTGTTATTGATACCTTAAATTTAACCTATTCTCACAGAGGCCATATGATATGTTATGATAGTATCTTTTAATGGCGCGAGAGACTAATGTGGCTATGCTGAGTCAAACAAAGTAAAGCTCCTATCCAGACGTTTGAAAATATTAAAAAAGATGAAAAATTATTGAAAAGAGGGGTTATCGAAAATAGAGAAGGGTTGCTAGAGTATTCCGAGTACACATCACCCGAATTTACCAAAGACAACAAAAACATTGAGAAAGAAAAAATATATCTTGCGTCCCAATCGATAATAATGTCCTTCCCATCCTGAAGAAGAATAGCCCCTGAGAACCCGTGATAAAATCCCCAGGACAAGAGTGTCCTGCTATACTCCCAGACATCGAGTATATTTAAGTCGCCTCCTACTACATGAATGAGTTACAGTGAGACTGTTCTTTCATACCTGGTCAAAGACGAGTGTCTCTCTGAGGCAATATTAACTAAACTCCCTTAGTTTTACCATCTGGAAAATAAACATAACTCATTTTTTTCGAAATTCGAATTCAAGAGAGTAAAAGAAGGAAAAAAAAAAAACAGAATTGAAGGATCAATGTTTGAATTATTTTCCTATTTCATTTTGTACCGCTAAGATCGCTTCTTAGATAAAGAGCAACCTCATTCGGAAGTATCATTTCCACTCCATTTCAGAAAAAGAGAAAGTGAGAGAGAAAGCGTCACCAACTAAATAATTCTGAAATATGAAATTAAATCCCGATTTCAATATTTAATTTTTCGCAGCTCGAATACGCATCTGATCAAATGTATACATAATACTTCATAATTTTACAATAATTCGGAAAACAAAGTTTGTTGTAGCGTACATAAATAATATATAATAGTGGTCATGGTTTTGGATTCGTGACCAGCGGTTTTCGTTCAGTCGCGGGTTCGATTTTTGGCTACCAAACATCTGCCTTGTAACTGGGGCTGATGCACATTAAATCTGTTAGGGCTCAAAGTCCTCCCATTGGCATGGTGTGGAAGTTAGGAGAGAGGGGTACCATCTCAGGTGTCGTCCTCGTCACTTGACCGAGGCTCAGAATATCAAAGTCCGTCGCCAATAGTCTTCGTGATGCTTCTAGTGCGACGTTAATTAATACTAAACTAAACTTGTGAAATGAAAACACCTAAAATGGCGCCTCCCACTCCAAACTTCCACAACGCACCAACTTGAGTACATAGGACATCGAACATATTTAATGTGCAGCAGCGTCGCTACTTGAAGGGTGTTTAGTATCATTAAACTCGAAACTATGTCTCGATGGATACAACGTCATTTTTGAGTTCAATATCATAACCATTAGACTTCCGCCCCCACTGGCATTACTGAGTAAAAAGCAGACTTGAAAAGAAACGATGAGAACATTTGATTTACACACAATTGGTCTCCTATAACTCGTGATCGCTTTAACACCCGTGATCACTAAACCGTGATTTAAGGAAAACACGAGTTACTACTTAAGCATAAATTGAGCGAATATATAAATTCCATCATTAACATTAATTTTCCGGTTCACATTTGCCTTCTTCCGACATTATTTTAAATTATTATGTACATTACTTACACAAGAAAAATATCTTTATTACACACTTAAGGCTTGAACATCAAAAATTGTTGAACATAAACGAAATCTCACTTTTTGAGAGCTCTTTCAAATAATCTTTTGAAAAAATTCCAAACTGGAATATTTCACTTTCCCAAAAATGGCAATTTATATCCAATTAAAACATTTAGATTTAAAAAAAAAAAAAGATTAAAATGGCCAACCTCTCTCAAACAAAATCTTTCAAAAATGCATCTCCAAAACATCTTTTTAATCATATCCTCATTTCATTTTTATTTGCTCTCTTTCATGACGAATGTCACCATCTGCACTTTAGGATGAGTGGATTTTCGAGTTCTGGATTCGTTCAGATTCTCACTCTCACTGTGAGCTTTTTGTTAGCTATTTTTTGGTTGCGCTAATGTCATTAGGCATTTCTTTCTGATATTTTTATTTTCCGTATTCGTATAAGTTTGCTGTTACAAAATGGAACTCCATAGTTTGGATTTCCACAAAATAATTATCCCACTATATAGAAACAGAATGAAAAATAAAAGTATTGATATATGTTCTTATAAGGAAGACTTGACGTCATCTGAGAAAAATATTAATCTGAATTTTACATAGATGAAGCTGTGGTGAGACAGCAATTTAAGTAAACTCACCAGTTAACTGAGGTAAAACTCGAATATTTAAAATACACTCGAAATATTTCTATCGTAATACTTACATTGAAATAAAATTATTTCTAAAATCCCGAAGTAATAATGAAATCTTATCAATTGCTTACTACAGATTAAAGAGACTTTAACTGAACTTTCTTGAAGAATTTATTAAAACCATATTATTCTACATCTTCGCGAAGCTTTCTTTAATCTCTTAATTATATATATACTAACCAACGCCTACGCCAAATCCTTGCCTCAATTTTTTAATCTTCGCAAAAAAGAACTCGAAATCCATTTTCTATTCTATTCATCCACTTAAATTCGAATAAGTATCCATAATACACCTAATTTCATATCACATTTCACACATCCTTGAATAATTTAAACAACAAATTGAATCGCGATTGAGAATACTAATTGCAACCGTTGCCCCATATCTCAATGGAGGCACTTGTAGCAAATGATCTCATGCCATTTAATCGTCACAAATTTGAAAACTGATTATTAAGTTATCAAAGTAGAGTGAGAATTATTTCATCCTTTTTCTTACTTTTAAAAACGAAACAAAAAGAAAATAAGTCGTAAAAACGTCTATTAAAGGGTTTCAAAGGTGTTAGATTTATCTCGACTGCTGAAAACGCAAACAATTTTCCAATAATTATAATTCATTGACATTAAAAGTAATTACTTTCATGTTTTAGCACATGCATTATAAATGAAGGAATTTTCTAAAGCATATGAAATAATTAAAAAATAATTTTTGAATTTTTTTTTTATATTATGAGCCCATGAATATAATAAAATTTCCGTCTGAGAAATATGAGTAGGGTTTTAACTGATGACGAGATATTTTGTACACCAATGGTTTAATTGACTTACAGTAAGTTGATTTATGAAGTCAAATATACCTTTAATTCATACCTATTACAAATGAAATAAAGATTTTAAAACTCTTAATGAAATAAAATATTTTAAAAGCTTTGAATTTCAGAAAAAATAAATATTTCTTTACATTTTTGAAATAATAAATATATTACAAAATATAATACCAAATTTAGATACATTTTAAAGAGTGTATTATACTACTACAAAATTGCAAATGTCTAACTATTTTAGGTTCTAAAACATCCTGTGCCCAAATGAAAAAAAAATCAAAACTGAGAAAAATGAATTTAAAATTTTAACATTGGATTCTAAAATTAATTTTTGAAACTTGCGTATTTGAATGTCTATGAAATAATATTATTTTTATTTTATTTCCTCCGACAACTCTCTTTCAATAATTTTTAAACCTACATTTCGAAAATGTTTGCATTTGATTTCTCCAAAAGAATAATAATTATTTGGCGTTCATAATTGTTAATTTTAGCGGCCAGATTTGATGCAGTCTCTAAAAATTGAAGACCATAATCAATCGACTTTGGGCAAAATTTTGAGATGAACAGATGTAGACCTTTATTTCGTATCTTCATCTTACCAAGCTTTCTACTAATTCATAACAATTTTTATAATATTTAATGTAGCTTATTAAGCAAAATAAACTGAAACAGATGCGCAGTGTCCATTTAAATGCTGATTTTACAAAAACATAGTATGTAATTGTTTGAATAATTCAGAAATTTTTTTAGAGTAGTCAAAAGGATAGTATTATAAAGACTTCAATCACCTAATTAACAAATCCTAGGATAGATGGCAGAACAAATCCGCCTCTCGATACTGCTGTGATGCGGTCGTAACTGATTTTGGCTGGCAGAAACGAGTTTCTGAAGATGGCGCAAATCCTATCCGTTGGGACCAAGAAAGGTACGTTGAGTGTGGCAGATAGTCAGTAGAACTGTGGAGTTTTGTCTTCGAAGATTTTATGTCGAGCGTGTGTGAATGATACAGTAGTGAAATGTTCACCTTATCTATTCTAAATGTCTTATGCGTTCTGTAATATACGCCTTCTTGTGCAGTTCTGCGACGTCGTATGGTAATAAATTAAATTTTAAAGAATGAAGATTGTTTATTTCGAGTTGAACCCGTCACAGTATCAAGATATTCAGCATAATATGATAAATAACATATAAGTCTTACAGAAATAGAATAATTTGAAGTTTAACACATTTGAAGTTTAACCCTTTAATTTTAACATCCTTTAAATTAAATATCCGAAATATTTTTCAGTGAGTACGCGATAGAAGTATAATTTTTCATTCCCCATGAAATATGAATAGTTTTCTGGGTTGCATAGATATAATGTTAAGACTTCTTTTCAGTTTGTAATTTTATGCAATAACCTCGCCGATTTAAGCTTGTTTTGAAATTAAATTAAACTTCTGTGAACGTACGAAAGTATCGTTCTCTTTGAAAAGACCGAATGCTTCCGACTAAGTGTGTTCATATCTTAGAGTTTTCAAAGAACAAGTGTACAGACAGAAAATGCATTGGATGTACAACACACAAGTAACAAGCTGAATATTTTATCCGCAAGAACAACATTTCTTAAAAGGTACCATTTTCATTTAATGAAAATGTATTAGTTTTAAACGAGTATAAAAGGCAGGTAGTTTTTGATTATCCACAGTCCGTAGATTAATCCATCATGCATTGGTGATATAATAAAATGAACATAAACGTTTGTTTCTACGTGTTACAGCATAAAAGTATTGTTCCACTGAAAAATAATACTATTTACGCCAAGCTAGCCTTTGCGTCTGGAGTGTTTTGACGCATTGGCGACTTTTACATGACTTCACAAAAGCAGTTACTCGCATCAATTTTAATAACTGAGCAAAATATTGTCATTTTAAACAATTTATTGTATTATATTAATATTTTATAGTTTGCTTTAATTATAGTTACTGAAAAAGTGACTTTTTATTGCGAAATTATGTTTGATTCAATTTGTTAAATTTTTGTTCATAAAATACTCTAAATTAAGTTTTAATATAATATATTTTTTCCTGAGCGAAACAGAAAAAGTATCCGCAGAAATTCTTATTATTAAATTGCATACATGGGAAGGGTGTCCAGAAAATAAGACACCGAGTTTCTGGTGCTCAAAGAGAATTTCTTTTTTCAATAAAATAGGCTATACTGCATTCGAAATTAAAATTTTTAAAATAGAATGTATGATCATTTGTTTCCACAAGTTGAAGAATCTTGTTGTAGTACCAGCTTGAAATGCATATCTCGATTCTCTCCTGAAGGGAAAGGAGGAACATCATAACGTTTCTACCCGAGTCAGAAAATGTGCCGCTTAGTATATTTAATGGAATAAAAATCGATTACATTAGGAACAGCAACTACGTCAATAAATATAGAATGATGGGCGAATATAAATTTGAATTTTTTTAAAAAAAAATATTTACATATATCCAATTCGTAAGAAGTTGAGAGCTCCTACTTTCTCTACAAATTTCATAGCATAAGATGTAGTTAGGAAATATATTTGCAAATTCAAGGCATTTTGTTTTTAAAGTTTTAATTTGCAAAGAAGAATTTTAATTTACATAAGGAACTAATGTTACGGTCCAATATAGGGTTTCATTTCTTTCTGAGCGTTTTCAAATATTAAAGAAAGCAATTTTTATACTTTTACGGTGATTCAGCATATTTCTAAGCATTTAGTTATTTCTTGGAACAATTAAGAGAATATATTTCCTATCTCATCGCCAAATGAAAAGAAAGGGGCGCCTAAATTGAACACATACCACATTTCTGTTGAGAATTCATTCAATTTATATACATTTAAATTTCTACCCTCATTTTCTTTTTGTCTCATTAAACTTTTAGTAGTGAATGTCTATTCTATCGGTCTCGCCTTAAGTAAATGCATATAAGTTTTCTCTGAAACTTTTTTAAAACCATCCGGGTAAAAATCAGAATGTTAAATTCTCAAAAGCTGGCACAATGCATTTCATTTCCTTTGTATCTTATATATAAATGAGAAACTTTTCTTATATTTCAATTTCTGATTTTAATAGACCCTACGGGGAGGTATCGTAAAGTCTTAATAGTTAATAAGAAATAAACAAGATATATGAATAAATTATATATTCAATATGTATAGTATGTTATAAAGGAAAAATATTATTATTTACTTTTTAATATTTCAGAAAACTGTTGCTAACCCACAGAATGGAGAAGTTAAAGTTCAGCTTGCTGAGGTTAACAAACATGCCTTTGAAATCTTAAGAAGAAATATAACACTCAGGACGGTGTCCTTTTAGAGAATTCTGAAAAATGAATAAATGAAGATTTAGATTCTATCTTGATTATTTAAGTAATAGTTTTAAACAATTTAAATACCACAGCATAATATTTAAAACTAGGAGATAATAAGGGTTTTTATTATTTACGAATTTTGATACCGACAAAAATCCTCACGAAGAGTTTCAAAAAACTTACGATACACTCCTCGCAACGTGCATCAGCTCTAGTTATATGACGTTTTTTAGTAGAATCAGGACATGACACTATGACTCAACTACATCCCAACTGAACATGAACTCGTGATTCTGACCGCTCTAGTATCACGGCCACAACATCTCTTCCAAAGGTGAATCTTAAAATCAAGAGAAATAAAGACTTATAAACCTATAAATTTAGTATATTTTCCATCGTGTTAATTATATTTGCATGCATCACTTATTTTCGTGATTAAGGAGACCAGTCCACTTTATATCCATTCAAGTTAGAATTAAAACACTACGACGAATATCAGAAAATTAACGAGAAATTTTTTTGAACAGCTAAAAATTTTATTCTACAAGACAATTGCTAGTCGTTTCTTTTGTTAAACTTATGTTACTTACTTCAAATTAAAATCAATTTCGTGCTCGCTACTTTCATTATTTAATATACTACTAGAATAATCCGAAGAATATAGTTTTTCTCCAAGAATCTAGTCGACAAATGTGCCGTGTTTCTTCCCTGAATATCAATCCGTCTCATTACATTTTTAGTATCGAACATCTAATACAAATTTTCCATCTATATCTCAAATTAATTTGATTTAAATTTTCTATCAATTTTGTGAACTGAAGAATATAAAGAATGAATACTCACACATCCTCAGAGCAAAAGATTCATTCTTAATATGGATAATTAATTACATATCTTCTAACAAATTTTTTAATTCTCTTTCAAGAAAAATAGTTAAGTGTCACTCAGATTACATGTTAGAACACTGTTTATTATATTGAGGAAAGAATCTGCAATGTGTAATCTCCAATTCGTAAAACGCGAGATTGTGAAAATAATTTGAAAAATTAGCACGCACACTGTAAAAATATTTGAATAATGAGTTTTAATCATTTCATCTACTTCAAATGTGTTCGAGATATTCTTTTTAATGTGTGTTTTTCTTATGGTGATATTATACTTGGAATTAATTTTAGGCAGTTTTTGCAAATGTACTGTAATATTAATCATAATGTACTGAAATCCAATTTTCCCTAGAAGATTAATTGTGATAGCTTCAAATATATTTATTAAAAAAAGACCTGGTAGTTTTGCTGAGTTATAAATCGAATATTTTTAGTCTTTGCAGGATTCGTATATGAATCAATAACATTTCCATGGATTTTATAATTAAATAGCTCATGAGGATGTAATAACTTAATTTATATCAGAGCTGGAGAAATGATTTTTATAAGATGTTTAAATCGAAATAATAATCCCAACTATCAATCTCTTTGTCTTTATATATATATATATATATATATATATATATATAAATATATATATATATATATGTGTGTGTGTGTGTGTGTGTAATGATTTAACTTAATTCCTAGTAATTTCTCGCTATAATAATTTAATTTACTAAATTTACCCAAAAATAAAAAAATAAAAGTAAAAGTGTTCATTCGTATATCCTGATCCCCTTCCAAAGTATCCTTTTATTTATTACATTACGCGCTCTTAAAACGGGTTAAATCCGCTTAAACAAATTATAAATCTGTCAAAACAATGCCTTCAGATTCCGTGTCCATTATGAAATTTCCCCAGAAATCCTTCCATCATACCACGTGCTTCTGACATTTCATGGGAATTTTCCCTGGTATATAAACAAAAACTAAACGAAAAACGCTCTCTCCATATGCTCTTACTCTTCTTGCTGTCTAATGATGCAATAGACTGTAACCAACTGCGTAGTGGAAATGGTCTCTCTCCAGTACAATAAAATAATTCTGTAAAACTGAAATTGGTTTCGACTGCTTTATGAACAAAAAGATGATATTATGTTACATTTAGCCGGGAGAATCATTACATTTTTAAAGTCGACAGGATTGTTACACACACACACACACACACACACACACACACATATATATAT
>BMAW01074200.1:37390-57053 GCA_019974015.1 Nephila pilipes
GGCAGTCGTCGTCACTTGCATGAAACGGGAGAAATGACAAAAACTGAACTAAATTCAAAATTAATAACAAATTTGCTACAAATGTTTCGTCACTGCCCAAATGAGTTTGAAACTCCCTATTACAAGTATAGGATTCTTTTGGAATTTTAAATTATTTTACACACTGAAATGTTCTTCAGAATAAGAATAAAACTGTGTTCTTTAAAAGTAAATAACTTAACATGTTTTTCCTTTGATGATGTATTATTCATTATTGATTACTGCCCTTAAATTAACACGGGGATTATGGATGACGTAGTTTGTAATTTCGAGCCTATGGCAAATCACGATGACGACATCCGATCTAACACCTACTTCTTCAAAATTCTACAACACACCAACGGAGAGTGTTCATAGGTTTAATGCTGGAATTAGCAACATCAGGTCTCGAATCCACTACTCGCCGAAAGAACACTAGCTGTGAGTTCCCTATCACGACGACTTATCTGCATCAGCCATTCTGTGCTATGGTAGTGTATGTTGAATTGCCGTTTCACAAAAAATTTAAGGTAATGGAACGAAAGAGTTAAATTATAAATTAATTCATTATTTTCGTATGGCAAAGTTATGTTTTACTGTTTATGATGTCTTTATTTAAAATATTTAAATTCTTCCAAATTTCACTAACAAATTAATTTGAAAACGTACCTATAATCAATTAAAATCATTCAAAACCAAAATATTTTCAATCATTTAAATCCATATACTTAAAATGTATCGTACTTTTCTTTAAATATTTAAAGAATAATTGCTTCTGAAAATCAGACAATTAAATTTGATTGATACATTATGCTAAATCATGGACATTGGGACGAACACAGAGTTTAAAAGCTAGAGAAAAAAGCAAAAAATAGTTTTTTTTCGGCCTGTAAGAAATTAAATAGAAAATGTACTAAAAATGACGATTTCCCATCATCATAAAAAGAAGTGCGTATTTTTTTATTAATCTAAAATTTGGATTAAATATTGAAACTTTTTGCTCACTATGACTATCACCATATTATCACGCCTAACACTTAAGTTTTTAGTCAATAAATCTACTTAATCTTAGAACTTGTAGAAAAACAAGCAAATTCCTTTAAAATTTCATTTGGCGTAAAAATTAATTATATTTAAAAAGATAAACATTTTGTAATAATTATTTCCGTTACTTATTTGTAAAATGAAAATTGGTGTAAAATAATTGTTTTATAATCTTAAGTTTGCCTCTGAGTTCTTAGTATTAAAGTCTTTTCAGCAATTCAGCTTGCAAGATTCATGCAATCAAGTCTATGGTGCTTAAAGTTGATGATATGGCCTATATTTTTGTAAAGTTAACAGAATTTGGAAAACACTTGTTAAATCTTCCGCTTGACACCTATTTTATCTTTTTCATCGTCCAATGGAAGCATAATGAAATGGTTGACAATTATCATCATATAAAATGGTAAAACTACATCTAGCATTTACTTGATATCACTTACAATTTATCTTCATAAATGTTTACCTTTCCATAAACATTTTATTCAATAAACTATAACACATCAATCAATAACTCCCGAGACTAACATTGAAAACAACATTTTTTTTGCAAAATTTTTTTATATTCATCAACATAACACCTTTTCTTAATCACCTTTTAGGGTGATACAATCGTTCCAACGCTTTTCCAAATCTTTTTTTTTTTTCGCAAGAAATCTTTTTTGTTGCGAGTAAATGAAGATTAAACAGCTTTCTGAATCATCGACTGTTGCTGTTTTTGTTCCATCGAAAGCAACTGCGTGGGCAATCCACTTGGAAAAAAAAACTTTTCCATGCTCAATTTTTCATAAAGGATAGTAAATACACTTCCATATGATATCTGTGTCATCTCAGCAATCTCACGGAGCTTCACTTTACGATCTTTCATTATAATTTTTGTCACTTCACTCACATTTTCCGGTGTAACGGCTTCCACAGGTCTACCCGAGCGTTCCGCGTCATTTGTGTCGGTACGACCACGTTTAAACTCGGCAAACCACCGACAAATCATTGCTTTTGATGGACAAGAGTCCGGGTAACATTTTTCAATCCATTGTTTCGCTTGCACGGTGTTTTTACCCATTAAAAAACAATGTTTTATCAGAACACGAAACTCGGTTTTTTCCATTTTTTAAACAAACTACAAAACGACTTTACTCCAACCTCGATAACTCAGCTGTTTCTGGTCCGATCGACTTAAAATTTTGACACGTTTCAAGCAAATATTAGTACTATAGAAAGACCTGGTTACTGGTTTACTACGAGCGCCATCTCTGGGTTAGTCTCGGGAGTTATTGATTGATGTGTTATCTTGCCTACTTGGGATTTAAATAAAAATTTTCTGCAGAAAGTTTCTTTTCTTACAGTATGGTACGGAAATACTCTTATCGTATCAGTGGAGAGTAGGAATGGGTATCTTCAGTGATCAAGAATATTCGAACCCTCGATGAGCTGGTGCGAAAAATCTCGTTCGTTCTAGTTTTAGAATACCCTTAACAACTAATCGAAAAGGGTTTCAAGTTCGAGTTTGTTGTGTAGGTATTTTTAACTTCTGTCCTCGCAGTTAAAGAGAGCCACTGATGTGTATTTTCATTTTATAGTGTTCCATGATGTTGTATTCAGATTTAATTAAGCAGTGCAAGGAATGAATTTTTTGTTCTACTATTCATTCAAACCAATAGTATTAATATATATCACATTTATGACCTGTTATAAAAAAAACATAGTGATATAGATTTCATTACACTGTCTATTGATACCTGATTTTCCTCAGATATTCTGTTTACCTTATTAATAGAAAATCTGTCTTTTCTAACAGAACAGTTTAATTTATTCAACATAACAAAAAGTATTGCTATAAAACGAAGCATTCTTACCGGTCTCGAATTTTCTCCGCCACTTCTTTGGGAGAGCAAATAACATATTAAAAATGAAGTGAAGGGAAAAAAGGAGAAAAATCTTACCTTATGTTTTTCATTTGATGGCAATAAAAACTGGAAGGCAAAAACATTCCTTCATTGTTCTTAATATTC
Organism: Nephila pilipes; assembly: GCA_019974015.1. Lineage (NCBI taxonomy): Eukaryota > Metazoa > Arthropoda > Arachnida > Araneae > Nephilidae > Nephila > Nephila pilipes. Next base: position 40,462 of record BMAW01074200.1, read on the forward strand.
GATCCAAGCACAAAGTTTACGGATTATTTGTGAAAATACTTTAGAGCTCGTACAATATTCCTTCAGCGCAGATTAATTATTAGAAAATTTGGATGAGCTAAAGCGATGGCGTTCCTCATTAACATATATTCTTTTATGCTCTTGAAAGAACGCGATTCTTTTAATGTGGGATTTCTATTATGTTCCATCTCCGTCGGAAAGGAACAAAGAAAAGCAGCCGACAAATGCAGCTGATTCGTACTGCGAATAAAAAATATTCATAAATTGGAATATAAATTAAGTTCTTTTAGATGGTTTCGGGGAATTTGTTGAGACCTGCACTTCAGGTATGGAAAATTAATTTTTTTTTTCTTGTGTATTGCCTTTTTCAGAAATAAGAATGCATTTTATGAATTCTCGACTTGTAGTTTTGATAAGATTAAAATTACTACATTACATTCGCAAAATAAATCTAAATTCAAATGTTGCGTTTCTAAAATATTTTTAGGAAAATTAATACCTTATAAGCAGATTTTGTTTTAAGATTACATGTTAATAAGAAATTTTATATCAAAGAATAAGATCATTTTCAAACAAACAATTACATAGAATTCTAGTTTTGTTTTTAAAAAAAATATTTATATATTTTAAAATTCCTATTACCTTAACGAATTTTAAAATTTTTAAACATTTTATTCAGATTATTAGAGAGATTTCTAAATATTATATTCATGGGATAGGTTTTACTAGTGTTATTTAATTTTATATCTTTTTTACTTATCAGTAACTACGAAAGACCGTAAAATAAAAAGGTTTAATTTTTTGGATTTTTGTAAAAAAGTAACTATTCTTTTTATCTATATCCCTATTAAATACAAAGAATTAGCAAAAAATGTTATTGAAAACGAAATAAAAAAAATGTATAAACTTCAATGTACACCATACGCTTTGAACGCACATAACCATCATTGAAAGTGAAACTACTAAAGAAAGAAGTTTAAAGATTTGAAGGTCAATCAAATGACTTAGCACATTATTAATTATTAAAAGTCTGATTATCTATCTTGAATTAAAAAAAATTGTTTTGTTATTGGAAAATATTCATAGGTTATGTTTAAAATAAAGTAAAAAAATTCCAGGTAATAATATGGTATATTGATTTTGAAAAAAAATTGTATATACCCATATTATTGGCAACATACAGTATTTCCCAAAAATCTAGTTCTTATCTAATATAATACTGAAATATAACTTCAGTAATTGATAGCTTACCTGACAATAGATGAGAAGTAAGTATTTAACAATTAGATAAATCATTCGATAATAGTCAACTTCACCACATTCAAATGTCAAAAAACGATATAACTTATCCACTAAAAGTGATGTCAACATTTTTCTTCCACACATGATTTACAGTATATGGTTATCAACGTGCGTTCGAAAACGGACACATTAAGGCTTCTGAATAAAATTAAGCGAAAATGTGTATAGACTATTGGCAACAATAGGCATTTAAGGGTTAAAATTATCCTCGCGTAGTGTTAAAGAATAGGATCAAAAATTGGAACACCGTTTTCGATAAAAAATGTTTTCGAACATAAATGTATTATTTGATTTTGCTAACTTTTATTGAATTACATTTTAAATGACATTTTACATGAATGATATTTTATATGAATGACATTTTATATGACTGACATTTTATTGAATGGTATTTTATATTCTAGTTTCATTTTCTTTGGGAAGAAATTGCTATTTCATTCAATGAATCTGAATCATATCCCAAAGTTAGTGAAGACAAAATCGTGAATAGCCCAACGTCATAACAATACCTGCAACAACTGAAGTGCGTATGATCATGTATTGAGTTAAAATACATATTTCATTAAAAAAGATTAGATTCGAATCTAAGAATCAGAAATAATCTTAAATTTGATTCAAAGTGGAATACACAGTGAAATGTAGTTATTGGAATCACACATTTAAAAGATGTGTATCGGCTTCGTTTCTACAAAATAAATGCACTAAAAGTTTGAATTTGAGCATCGTTTCTACTGTTTTAACTATACAATACCATTTTTTTGTTTACGCTAGCAAAACTTTTCTCTCTGGAAATAGGGATTAGAAAAACCCAGCCGGAAAAAGCATTCATTATACAAACAAGCAAAAGTAAAGTCCCATTTTATTACTGATAGGCACTGATTAATCCGATTTGGCTATTGCCCTTTAATCCCTAACTGCATCGAACTCTCGCTTTAATACTAATGTATGATCGAGTTTCACAGGGGTTGTTTGAATTATTTTTGAAAAGTAGAAAACACATTTCAGAAAGAATCGCATGTTTGAAAGGGGATTCTTACATTTTATTATTGACCTTCGTTTTTCTCAAATATTTAATTCGTTTATACGTCGGAATTAAAATCAGACCTATAAATGATACATTTTTTTCTTCATATTATATGATTATTGAAAATGTGAAATACATTGATGTTATGTAAAGGAAGAAATGTGCAAAAAATCGTCCTCTGGCGATGTACTCTCAAGTTGCTTAAGCGATCCTCTTCCATTTTTAATCCTTCTACTTAGCAGTCATCCTTAAGGGACTTGCTATTGTTAAGTAAGAATTAAGGTTATCATGACCCCGAGGTAAAATTTTTCTTACACTTGTGGTATCTTACCTTTGGTTAAAATAAATGCCGCACTAATGTGATACATTTACTGTCTTTCTTTATATTTAATCCTCCATGTCAAAAAATTTTAACCGATTTTTAAAATTTTTCAAAGTCTATATCACAGGTATAAACTATTTAGCTCTTGGGCAATAAATCTTAATTTTCACTCAATCGTATTCTTGTCAACAATTAATTTTGTCTGTGTTAGCCGAGTGTTTAGGTAGTTAACTCGTGACCGGAGTTATTTCTGTCGAATCATGGATTTGAGTCCTGATTCCACAAAAGAACCGTCTTGTTGCAGAGATGATTTCCATTAAATCGTTCGTGGCTTCATGTCCTCGCGTTGCCATGGTGGGGAAATTAAGACAGGGAGATGCCAGCTCAAGTGTCGTCCTCGTTTGTTGACAGTGAATTATAATTAAGAATTCCATCATCAATAGCAATTATGTTGCTTCTTAGTGCGACGTTAAAACAATAATAAAACAATAAGTTAGTTAATACTTTGCTTTTTCTTCCTTTTCTCACCATACGGTCAGAGATATAAATTTGCAACAATTTACAGGATATACTTAGTTAAGAGTAATGTTTGGCAATTAGGTATTTTAACAATAAAACTAGCCAAAAAATAATGTTAAATAAATATCAAAATCAATTTTTACTGTTCTTTGCAAAAGTTTGCAAATAACATTAAAAATTACGTAAATTAACATTTATCATTAATTGAATATTAAAAATAGCGTACCATGGGAGGCTAAATTCCTGCAAACTTTTGCAAAGAACGAATTTAGCCACCTATGGTACGCTTTTTTTTATAATTATGATTAAATTACTCAACTAAACATAAGAATTAAAGAAACGTTCAAATATCAAGAAAGGGACAATAATAAACATTTCCGAAACTAAGATTAAAGGGAACAATATATTATTCAATTGAATATATTTAAGTTAAATGTAATTAAAACTAAAGGAAATGATAACTTATAAAATACAATATTATGTCAGCTACATGTAATTATAATTAAACCAAATTATAAATTATTTAATTAAATATTTTTGAGCTAAATGTAATTAATATTGAAGCAAACGATAAGAATTAGAATAAAGACCCGATACGACAAAACAATCTGATCTAAAAACACAGATCCTTGTGTGGCGAATAAAAGAATTTTAAAAAAAATCTAATCGTATTACTTTTTTTTAAATCAGTGGCTGCAGAAACATTTCTTTGAGATATCTGAAAATAAATGAAATTATCTTTTTGGAAAATGAAAAGAAAAATAGAATTTTCTTCCAAAAACAAGTCCTTAACTTTTTTACAGTTACAAGATGAACAATTTTTGCATATTGAAATATTTTTATCGGAAAAAGTTTCGTTCATTGGATTCAGAAAAAAAAAATCTTTGGACTAATTTATCAAGAATTGAATCAATATAAAATGATAAATTTTACACATAATATGTATGACTAAAAGTAACTGTAAACACGCATTGAAGCTTATTACTCCTTCAAAAATTCATCTTCACGTTTCCATTACTTTTAATAAATCGACATAAATTTAAATATACTCTACCGCAGAACTGCAAAACTTTGAACATCTGGAAACGCCACCTGGCGATAACAAATTAAATTTCATTTGAAACTCCAGTGGATAAAGTATATTGAAATTTTGATCGGTAAGAGTCGATGCCACCGCATGATTTATTCTTTCAATTCTAAAAAGGAGGGAAAGGAATTCCGATATGCTTGAATATCGATAAGCTGCAATCGATTATCTGATAGAGGTTTCTGGGTACAGAACTTAGCTTTTCCGTCCTGCTACTAAATATGCATCAAAGTAATTTTCGCACTTAGCTTTGACACTCCTTCTCAGAAGATTTTCGTAATCGATTGAGATTCTTCGATATCGTTTTTGGCAACAGTTTCTGAAGTTTAAGTAATTGAAATTGTTCTTATCAGTTTAATTCGATATTAATGGACTCGTGGATAAATAGATGGCAAATAGAAAATATTTTGAGCGTTTTGAGAAGTTACATTGATGCAAAAAAATTACTTGTACGGATATAAACTAAAATGTCAGTAACAATTAAGGTTTTTAGCTCGAGTAAAAATCTAGACAAAAAGAAGGGAAGAAAAAAATAAAAGTTCGTTAAAATATGTTGAAATTTTCGACACTATTTTAAATACAATTAAAATTTGTTCTTTTTATCCTAAGCTAAATTTTGTTTCAGACGAATTCTGATTTTATATCAATGTATAAATTTAGAAGTCTGCAATACCAAATACGTTTACATTATAAATATTTAATCTTAATTTTCAAGTAAGTGCCTTACAACATTTTTTTCTGAAATGCTACCAGTAACAAATTCTAACGAATCTCCTCGAAGAGCTCTATTTATATTCGGCTGCATTATTATATTTTTTGGAATGAATCAGTTGTGGAAGGCAGCAGGTTTTCTTTATTAGAAAATAAGAAGCAGTATAAAAGGAATTTTATATAAAACATTCTTGTTTCTTGAGGAACATGAAAGAACTTATGTATGTGTGAAATACCAAAACAACCAGAGATCTTGCCTAGTAATTAATACGGTCAGCAAAATTATTTGGAAATCTAATGAAATTCTGAATAAAGCTATAGAATCTGTATTTTTCATATTCAATTCTTGAATATTAAGAAGCGTATTCTTAAAAAGTAGTTAATATTTGTTTTTATTTTTATGGATTAAAAAGCTTGAGTAATCGAAATACTCTATTATATTTTTTTTTTATCTTCGTATTGTATTTTTTACCTAGAAAAGGAAGATAAAAATAAAAGGCACCAAAAATTGTTGGAAGAATAATCGCCATTTTAATAAAGAATTAGATTTTGTTCTAAAGATTTCAATTCTTTACATGGAATTAATTATACTGATTTTTTTACTCAAGATATGCTTTATAAGAATGGGAATAAAACTAAAAATCTATGAAATAACTACCTTAGTTCGAAAATTTTAATATATTTTGAATGGACTTAGATATCTTTCTCTACAATAAATACTTTTAATAGGTACCTACATCTAAAAATTGTTTATTCAAATAAATTTATATTCGAATATACATATTTTATCTTACAGTTTTTCCAATGCATTCTCCATTGTAATCCATAAAATAAATGTAGCCAAAAGTGTATTCAATTTAAAAAGCAATGTAGTTAAACTGAAGAAATATTTTAAAAGTAAAATTAAAAAATTGAAATTTTTTGTATTGTAAAAATGCGAAGAATTAAAATGATTCGAATGCTTAAAGTAATTACTAATTATTTCTCATAAAAGAGTCTTGTTCTCTTAAGAAATTGCCATTAAATTAAACTCATTTTTAATTATCATTTTTTGCTTACTATTTATGTCTTATTTCTGTATTGATGTATTTCATTTTAACATTTTTTTTAAATTCAAATCGTACAATTATTTCACTTCTTATTCTCAGCTGATCTCATTAAATTTTCTGCATTTATCATCTAATTTAGATCCCTTTTCTATCAAATTCCTTTTCTATATTTCAAATAAATTTGATATAGAATTTCTCTCCAGTTTGACAATTAAAGAGTTGAAAGCATGGATACACACCCATTCTTAGAGCAAGAGATTTTCATCCTTAATTTAGAAAATTAATCACATATCTTTCCTACAAATCAGTTCAGGCTTCAGAAATAATTAGATAGGTGCAATTCACATTACGAGTAGGGAAACTATTTATTAAAATTCTCAAACATTAATAAAGAATCTGAAAAATTTTAATCAACTTTTAGAACAAAGGATTTTGAGAGTGGAAAGTACAGTTAACACTCACAAAATGAAAATCTTTCACTACGTCCTCTTTCAGTTTAAGGAAATTCTGATAATATTTTCATTTGCAATCATTAGAGCAATCTTCGTTAAAATCTGAATGAATTTGGGTTTTTTTCAGCATTAGAACACAATAATGTCTTTGTTACTACTACTATAGTTTATTTTAGCACAAGCAATTTTCAAATTAATTTTTAACATTATAAACAATTGATAAATTAACAATTAAAGATAAATATAGGAGCTTGATTTACAATATAGATCGACCTTCTTGAGGAAAGATCTGCTTTTAAACCTTTAAAGAAGTGGGCTTAATCCCACTGCTTTCAAAATATACATTTGAATTCACAATCGAACATTCATACGAATAAATATGCATGACAAATAAAATTTAATGATAAATTCTTATAAACGTAGAAATGGTTATAATAAGTACTTGTGAAAGGCATAAAATTCTGCCTTATTAATGATAATCTTAATAATTTAATCGGTCATCGATGTGAGCTCCGTAGGGACAGGTATGATCGTGTGTTTATTTTTCAAATATTAGACGATCCCGATGTTTTGTCAAGGTCACTATCTATGCAGCAACACTACCTCCACAATAATATAAAGTACAACTATTACTTTTCAGGCTTCAATAAATTTGGGGAGAATAATTACATATTTTAAAACGAGCCTATCTAATACATAAATTTGCTTGTCTGTCTTTCTGTCCTTCATCCAAATCTTGTCCGATAATCATAGCACTCAACTTTTTTTAGGATGCTTAGCGAATGAAATAAAGGATCTGTGTCCGCCAATTATTATTATTTATTACAAATTAAATTTTTTTCACCATAGCAAACTTCCGTTTTCTCCCTTTTCCCGTGTTTCCCAACATATGCAATTATTTTCCCTCCAAACATTTCCGCTCAAAAGATGCATATTTTAAACGCAATTTAATTTTTGAAGCAGGTTAAAAAAAAGCATTAGTTTTTGATCCCGACAAAATCTATATTATCAAGAAGAAGAACTGGTTTAAGTGTATGTAAGCAGTTTAAAGAGAGAGAGAAACGGCTATAGCACAGATTCGTGAAATTTTTGGTACGCTGTAACTGTTGATGATGATGGTATGCACCTCGAAGCGAATTTTTCGAAATTTGCTTTAGATTTTTTTTTAAACATTCTTTGTTGAAGTGATGTTTGGGTATATTTGGTATTCTCTGCTGTCTATGCCTTAAACAAAATGTCGAAATATTACAATTTTAACACCTTCTGATAGGTCCAAAATTGTAAATGAAGATTATTTTCATTTCAAGAGTGAAAACCAATTAACCAAATTTTTGTTAATGTTTAAATTAGTTCTTAAAAATGTCAGTTGTTGATTTTTTAAGCCTTTTCGTCAAAATTTAGCAATCCACACTACATAATACGGCATACGAAACTAACATTCGGTCTTCTTTTAAAAATAGCTTAATATAAATATGGATATAACATATATTTTAACAACATAGTTAGTATGTGATAGTTAAATTAGTTAGTTAGTGTTTTTTTTTTCTTTTCTTTTTCAACTAAATAAAAAGTCCACTAATCACAGCTCTGGCCCATATTATGTCGCATGACGTCATGTCTTCCGATAATTAAATATTCATAGAAGGGTTTGAAGATTGTTATAAATGTTTGTACACTTGTTCTATGTAACGGAATTACCGTTCTTTTTCGGATGATTCAGCGCAAAAACAATATTTCGAAAATTAAATGTGCTCGTTAGTTCTAAACTTTTTACAGTTTTCTTTGCTACGACATTGCTTAATCATTCTTTCAGTGGATTCTAATTTATTGTTCGCTGAAAATTATTTAGAAGATTTTTGAAGGGAGGTCCTTATTAAACACAATATTTTAAAATTTGAGATATGTCGTCCTGCATTGGCTTAGAATTGAGGCCACCTTATTAAACTTTTACGCTGATTGCGACACTGTTGAGTTTTTTTATTTCAAAAACTTTCCTTTGTGAAGAACGGGCACTGAGATCAATATATATATTCGTTTGTTTGTTGTTTGATGCAAAATTCATTTCTTTTATATGAAAGGCGTAGCGACTGCATTATGATTCCAAAGATAAGTAGGTTTAATATATCTGTTTTAGATACCATTTATATTTGAGATATATGTATTATATTCTGTTTAACTCCGCCCGATTTGCATTGTTTATTTATTTCTTATTTATAACACTATTTATTTTAAAATTTTACTTTGTAAAGAACGGATACTCTAGTTGAAATAAAATTTCTTCTTGATCCATATTATACCTCAAATTGCGATAGTTATGTCGTCCGAAAACGGATTAAAAAAAGGAAGAAAAAAATCGAATTAAAATTTATGTATACAATTTCAAATGTGTCTAGAAATATATTCGTTTAAACAACACTTCCTATATTACCATTAAAACAGTAGAAGCTAATGTAACAAAAAGTTATTGATTCAGTTTTAATTTTATGAATTATTCCTTCATACGAATAATTCTACAATAATTAACGGGCATAAATATACCTTTCCAAACGCGATACCTCCTTTCGTCAACATATTTATTTTAATGAACACATCCGAGAACGCACTTCTTTTATGTAAAGCTCCTGTACTATAGATTCTCATTGTCCAAGAAAGGAAGAAAACTGCCAAATTCAGGTGACTTGTACCACGTACGAAAAAACATCCAAATAATAAGACGGAATTCTTTTATAAAAGACCATGGAATTTCATTCGGGGAATACATTTGAAGAATGCGGGAAACTTTTTCATTAATTTGTTCTGCTCTCATTTTTTTTAAAGAAGCTGCATTGTGTATTTTTTAGAATATTTTAATATATATCTTTAATGAGGTTCATCCATGTAAAAGTTAGGTGAAAAAATAAAAGCAGCAAAACTTGACAAATGAAAAAAAAAAATTATTTGTGAGAATGAAATGAAATTTATTTGAAATAAATATTCATCCAGTTTCTTCATTTTTTTATAAATTCCATGAATGTCCACTTTGTATTTTAATACACATCGTAATATGGACATCATATTAAATTATTTTCTATTTCCTCTAAAATAAAAAGTTGTAATAAACGCTGGAATAAAAATTCCGTAATTTTATTTGTGCAATACTATAAAATACATACTTTTTAAAAAAAGGATACTTACGCGTTATAGTGGCTTTGCATAAATTTACTTGCTGGAAATGCCAATCTAGTAAGTAGGCTTAATTCCTCAACATATTCGAAAGGGATAGATATAAATAATCCCAGAACAGATATCATAAAACAACAGTATAGAAAAAGCAACATACTTTACTTTGCATGTTATTGAGTTCTGAAAATTCTGGTCATTAGAAATTAAGTAATATTTAAAATTTATGAGTTTTTTGAATATTTTTCTTGCCGCCGTTCCAGCCATTTATGTGGATTGGGAGATTTTTTTTTTTTTTTTTTTTACATCCGTATTTTTCGAAATAATCTGAAATGAAAACTTAAGTTTTAATTTAAATTAGTTTCTGTTTACTTTCTTATCACGATATTTGCATTATCTGTTATATTGAATTTTGTGTAGAACAGCATCTATCTGGCGTTATCTTTTGTCTCTAGTTGACTGACGGGTCTAGGCGACACGTGCGCTACGGCCGGAATATCTTTAGTTGTGATTTATTTGTGGTTGACTTAGTTAGACACACAGAAATAAGTATTTTGCGACTGGGGCTTATGCTATTAGTAGTTCTAGCCTGAACTGCTATCTATTGATCAAATCCTGAATAAACATTTTAGCGTTTGTTGTTTTCCGACTCCGTGGAGTGAGAAGCAGACCATTTAGTCTCGGAATTCCAGTGACGTTTCGAACCCTTAACCAATGGGGACGAAGAAAAGTTGACGGCTTCATTCTTTTCTGCGCCTTTGTCAACTAAGCTAATAGAGACGTCGCACTCGGGCTAGTTCTTAGAGCTTTTTAACTTCTGATATTGTTGTCGAAAAGAACCTATGCAGGATCCACATAAAAAGTCTTTTTTGATGGTCATATCTGAATTTGGCGTTTTGTTACTCAAGACGCAGCTAAAAGACGTCACAAGTATCCTACTAAAGGATCACCTGAGATAGACTCGTAAAAGTTACCCGAAAAGTATATGTGTGAAATTTAACTAACTAAAAAGATCTTATTTAGAATAAGTTTAAATTCTGCCAACAGTAAAAACGAGGAGATCATGTCGCTAAAAAAGAAATGCATAACTCCATTGCTTTGTAGATGACGCCATAGCAGCCTCCGAGATATGAAAAGATGAATGAGACATGAACCACCCGACAACTCCGAATTTAGCATCTAATATATACGATTTTTTGATTCTTTACGTGCATAATAACAGGAAGTTGCACCTACCTACGAAAACCGATATATTCAAGGTGTTTATTCTGCACTTGGATAATTAGAACTCGTGGAAAATGTGCCAGAATCCTAAAATGCTTTATTTTGAGAAATACACAAATACAAACATTTTTCTTTATGGCTAGAATAGTTTATTTATAATAATGAAATTCAATTTTCTAGCATTTTATTTATCAAATGCATATAAATAATACATTTACAGAATCAACAAATCTATCTCTATTTTTTTTAACGACGAAACCAAAAAAAAATACCGAATTTCAAGCATTTTAATTTGTTTGTTACCTCTGAAAATTATTACTTAATATAAAACCGTATTTATTCTACAATAAATATTCCAAGTAGAATTTTATTAAAAAAATTGAAACTCCGAAACTAGTTCCAAATTAGTACATAAATTAATTAGTTAAACATACAACTGCTATAATCATTCCCCAGTCACATTTTTCTTGAAATATAAATAGAATTTGTTTTGATGTTTTAGAAGATTCTACGAAGCAAAACGCCGGATTTTTTAAGAAAAATATTTCTCAACATATATTCAACGTTTTTAATTTTCCTGAAATGGACATTCTAATCAAAAAATTTGTTTTTGTGATTGAAATTAATCCGATGCAAATTTCTGTCTAGTCCTTCATACCCCCCCCAGAAAGTCATTTAGTAAATCAAAAACTTCGGCACACACTCCCTGAATAACCTGGACGAGACATTCGTCTTTAATTATTCAGAAAATTAATTGCATCTCTCTGTCCGCCTATCAATTCAGACGCGTGTAATAATTTGATCGGTGGCTTTCTCATTCTGAGATTAGAAACTATTTGTTAAGTTTGCGAAATAGTTTCTCCAGTGTTCTATGTCGCCTATGCAATAGTTGATCGTGAAAAATAATTGTAAAATTAGCATGTACCGAATGAATACCTATGTCGTAAATTCTAAAATGTTCGTATGATGGAAATCAATTATTCCGAATTTCTCTTTCTAAATTAAATTATGAATACGTTGCATCTTTATTTCGTAATTCAATACGAATGACTTTTCTATTTGCAGTTAATTTTAAAATCCAGTTGGAGTTCTTGAGGTATAGTAGATAATATATTTTGCATTTTGAAATTACATTTTTCGTCTTATTGGAACGTCATAAAAGTCTGGAATGCTATCACGTTATTTTCCTTTCGAATAAAGTTGGAAGATCTTGTTTTAATTTGAAATTTATTAAAGTTGGTCGTTATGTCTTATAACACTTTTGGAATAATCTTGAAGTGACATTTTTAGTTTATATTTGTTTTCCTCCCTTTGCTCCAAAACATCTTGGCGATCATTTCTGATTTGGCGAGTTTTGACTGAGATTAATGAGCCTTTATGGAAACATATTCTTGGATAACGTGAATTCTGGCAATCTCTTCGAACGTCGCGATTACAACTAAGGACTAAATATAACTACCTATAGGAATAATTCTGCCGCTGGAAATAATACCAAACAAGTTCAAAAAAATCTTTGTGGTTAACAAAGAAAAAAATTGGCAAATAACCCAACGTCACAAGTGCTTTTAAAAATAGAACTGTTGATTTTATTTTCATTCGAAAACACGAACAATTACTCTTTTTTTTTTCTTTTACATTTTCTATATGCTCCGTAATAAAAACTACCTGTGTGCAATGCTTAGAACAAATACTATTAAGAATTAGATCTGTATCTAAATACTGACTGAATGATTAAAATACTAATTAGATAAATTCAACCAATCCGATTTAAGTGATGATTGATTAGTACACAGCGAAACGTTTTTTTCTTATTTGTTTTTATTTTATTTTCATTACTTGCAGAATTGGAAAAAATACTCATTTTTGTGAAATTCAAAATATTAAAGTAATATTAAACAACAACAAAAAATTAAAAAGATAACTTCTAAGTTATAATTTAATTTTTAGGGAATTTTAACATTCTAGAATTGAATACAAAAATAGTAACTTTGATATTAACTTCTCGAAATAATCTATTTTATCAATTTCTTTTTTCCTTTTAATTCTGTGAATATTTTTATCAACATATTTTCTTTGACTTTTGTCAGTGAACAAAACTATTTCAAGAAACATTTAAATTCTAAACATTACCATTTTCAATTGGAGCAAATGAAACCATTCATGTTACAATCGAAAGTAATAACAAATTGGATTATGAATTTTTTTTTTTCTAAAGAATCTCACGAATTCGTTAGCATTTGCATTTTATTTATGAGGGAATGTCAAATTACTTTCCGTTTGTGCATTTTTTTATGCGTTTACCATTTGATGTATTATGTCTTAGAGTTTTGTGTAGCGGAGTGGTGGCCTTCTTTTGTAGAGGAGCGGGGGAATGGAAAACTCGTTAAATAATTTCATTACTGAAAATTTGTGTTCCTCGTTCTGTTTTTGTTAAAAGAAACCTTAATACTCAACGTATACCGTATAAATACTGTCTCATTTGAATCGATAAATTTCTGGTTGAAAAAATTGAATTAAAAATTTAAAAACGAAATAGAAAATTCAGTTTTTTTAAAAAAAAGTTCTGCTGTATACCGTATGAATATTGTGTTGTATGAATGGATAGAATTCTTGACAGAAGGATTTAAAAATACAAAAGAAGGTATTGAAAATTCAGGTAAGTCCCTTAAATTAGATACTACTCAATAAATAAATTAATTTTTTTTTAAATCTTGAATATTTCAGGTGGTGCAAGTATTGCAATTTTGCAATACTTTTTTTACTACATTTGTTTCGATGCAGAGTTAGATAGCAAATAATGTCAAAATATCGTTCAGTAATGGATTGTTTAAACCTCTAAAGCTAATTTCATAAAAATTGCTTCGAGTCACACATCATCGTCATCCAAGGTTCCATTGGACCCAAATATCGGGCGTATGAAAAATATCGTTTTTTGTGCTACATAATCTACGCACAAAATTCTTTTTTTTTATAAATGCTGATCACACCTTTTATTTGGAAAACTATTCGTGATATATAAAGTTTTGAGTAAAATGGTTTCATATGTATTTACGCTTCTCCTCTTTATCATTGCTTATAGTATTTTGATCACATTTAGCTTACACAGAAGCCAACATCATTTGTCCATGCATGGATCAAATTATATTTTCATTATTAACCATTCTTATTTTCGCTTTATATGTATGTTTGTGATTAATTTCTGTCTAATCTTTATTGATAGGTATTTTGAGTAAAATAATTATTTCCTGTCCTGATGAGTATAGCTTACAAACTCCATCTACCAACTATTTTTCCTTTGCGCTATGGCAGAGGTTTATTTTTTTTTAATTTAAAAGCATCACTGTAGTTCAGTAGTTAGTGCCGATTAGTGCATACGGGTAAAATATTTGACTGTCATTCTATACAAATTTTATCATAATTTTTTCCGCTATTTTACCAATAAGAATCTTAAAAATTCTTACACGCACATCAACAAGATTTATTGAAAAGCATTCGTCGTCAATTCAGAAAACTAATTACATCTTTTCCCGCCTATATATCTAGATAGTAGCAATTATCGAATTGATGTCTTTCCCATTACTAGCATTTACTGAATATTTTTTAGTTAAATATACGGCATACAAAACGGTTTCAATATTCTTTCTCACTTTTAAAACGGTGTAAAATTTTTATAAAATGTCCCTTCACAAAATTATGTTATGCATTTAAATGTTAGTCTGTATAATGAAATTCTTCTCTGGTTTTCTGTTTCGATTGATTGATTGTTTATTTAGTTCATTTAGAAGCAACACATGAGTTTTTGCCTACGGACCTCGTAAATTTGGGACTCTATCAAGTGACTATGATTATACTTAATTTATTGTTCTTTTAATAAATAACAGAGTTGTTGAGAGATCAAAAAAATATAATCGAATACCTTAGCTCTAAGTTTATTAATATAATCCATCTGATAATCGGATCGCCTTAAGTTCTATAGAATAAACAATATGTTACTTCGTGTGTTTCTTTACAATAGACGCTTCAAGGTCGCAAATTTTCTCTCACTGCCGTCTGCAACTATGGAAGCAACGGTTGAGAATGGAAAACACTTTTTTCTCCCACTTCATTTATTTTCGTAAAAAGACTCACAATGAAACGAAATTTTGAGCTTTACGATCATCGTTTTTTTTTTCTTCCAAATCTGCATCATTTAAATATTTCTTTAAAATCTGCAAAAAAATTTATGAATATTGTTTACATATTATTACAAACATTGAATTTTTCTTACACCTTTATATAACGTAACTGAACATTTCATTGGAACTTTTTAAATTAAATAAATTTGTATACTCATAGGTATTATATTACTATTCTATAAGGACAGGTTTTAATATTTTAAGTATTATCATAACAGAACAAAAAAAAAACCTTTTGAAAAAAACACACGTTATTTGTAGATATTTAAAACAGACTTTACATTTAACATACATCACATCCAAACACAAAGGAATTCATACCTGAACCGAAATGTTGAAAACAAATGCAATGGCGATTGAGGAGAAACGAAAATGAGTAACATCGATGCCTTGATTTCGATATCTATAAAGATAATGTTTAATGTTTTGCACGTGTTGAAAATAATATTTAAGGTGATTCGCTCAGAGGATTTATATTTTTATGTAAGGGAAAATATTCATTTTTTTTGTCAGGCATTACTCACAAAAGTTAAGAACATTGCATTTTTTAATACTTCTTATCTCTGAAAAATAACCAATATTAATTTGAAAAACATCGTTCCAAAATTCGAATAAAATAAACTATAATCGTTAAAAAAAACCTATGATAATCGTTTTACATGTAGCATTACAAAACCAATTCAAGAATACAAAATACATATTCATGAAAATATATTTCATTATCTCGGATCGAAAAGAAAATGACGATATTACACAAAGAAAAAGAGAACGAGAAAGTTAAAAGGAGAAAAAAATGCAATTAAAAGTATCTAAGTATTCAAATTCGATCTTTTCAACTTCTTATTATAAATATTAATGTAAATATAATATTTTTTGTGGTTTATAAATGTAAAGAGTCGCATATGCATCTGCTTCATGAAACACCCTTGGATTCAGAACTGTTTTTGTGATCCAAATAATTAAGAAAATAAAAGATAATGCCTGATTCCCCCCCCTTAGAATTCTTTTTCATCAGCACCTCATTAAAGAACAAAATTCTTTTATTTTAAGTGTTACCTTCTTACTTTTAAAATGGAACACAGAAAACCAGTTGCCAAACGCAGTAGCGAGTTCGAAGGCTTTGATTCATAAAAAATTATCATAAAATGGAAACTAAACTGACAGTTTATTTCTTCAGGATAAAGCCTTTCGAGTTTTAGATACAACTGAAATCTTTGATTTTGCGTATAGTGTTTTAAAAAGAATTATTGTGTTTTCTACGCGTCAATGTGTTTCTAACCAATTTTAAAAAATGGTTGCTTCTGTTGTAAATTGATTATTGTTGTTAAATTAAATTATTTCAGAAAGACAATTTTAGTAAAATAAATAAATGTGATTTACACGTAAAAGCGAATGATGTTTCAGAGCATTAAACTATTCATTGCTGGTGTTGAAAGACATTGATCTCATTTTTTTTTTTTTTTTTTTTTTTATTTTTTTTAAATTTTTTATAGAGGGTGTTTCTTTTTAAATAATACTGTTAAAAATATTCAGATTTATCTTTCAATTTAACTGATTGTTTATTAACG
>BMAW01074215.1:0-23465 GCA_019974015.1 Nephila pilipes
TATCTCTAAATGTAACAATTTTTGCTTTTTTTTTTTTTTTTTTTTTTTACCAATTCGCTGTCTAATTGATGAAGTTCTGTTTCAAACAAATCAGAAGTCATTCAACCTTTTCGATTAAATTAGTTACTTAATGGTAGCTTTTTACATTCTTAAAATATCTTATGATGGTTAGTTTTTCCCCCCTGATTCATCCATTTTTGCACACACAAGAACAGTTGCTCTGACATTTGATAGCTTCATACGAATGCATTCTTTCTTTTAAATTTTGATTCAGAATAATTTTGTAAAATAATTCACCAACATCTGTGTTCAAAATGTCTTTCTTCTTGTAATCTCAGATAACATCAGGCAATACTTGAGTGCATCTAATGCATAAAATCCAAATGCTTTACCCACAACCTTAGCACATGAAATATTGTTTTTTTTTTTTTAAATCTGTCCTGCTAGTTGTTAGAGTATACAAAACCTTTTTCTTCAAAAAATTCAGCAAACTCATTTGCTCTGTTTTGAAGCATTACTTCTGTCACAGAAAGTTTCAAATCCATTTAATGAGGAACCATTTTAAAAGAGCTTTATTTACATTCTGTTTTTGAGTTAGACGTAGTTTTTTAGCATCATCCAGATTTTTTTCACGAGCAAACAATGATCATGTGATTTTTGAAATTGTTGAAAACTGTAGATTTTGATAAAGAAAATTCCCTGTTTTGCCAATAGTTTGCTCCTTCTTCAATATATTTCATTTTTAAAATTTTATCCTAGTTTGAAAAGGCCTCCCTCTATATGGAATTTGTAATTTTTAGTAATTTTTTTTCAGTATGCTGCTGAGATTGGAATATGTTTGTTCCGTCTGAAGCACTCATATCGATACAATCTGAGTGCTTTTTCTTTTCATACAATATGAATGCTTTTTTTTTTCTTTTCAT
This sequence comes from Nephila pilipes, assembly GCA_019974015.1. Taxonomy (NCBI): domain Eukaryota; kingdom Metazoa; phylum Arthropoda; class Arachnida; order Araneae; family Nephilidae; genus Nephila; species Nephila pilipes. The sequence continues at coordinate 924 of BMAW01074215.1, forward strand.
ATTCAGCCACTTAGTGGCTGAATATGAAAAGAAGGGAGATAAGGACGGAGCCTTAATGGCTCAGTTCATTATTCTTCTGACTTTTTAGGGACAGGGGATCAGTGAGTGTTTTGTGGACTAGTGGATTCCATAAATGGTGCAGTGTGTGGGGAAATAAGAATATTATTTATCAGGTAGTGAACTAGTGGTTGATTCCTAGAAATGCCTGGGTGGGTGAAAGAGTGGGATTTTAGGTGGAGGCTTAGGAATACTGACTTTCTGGATCCAAAAGGTATGTGTAAAATTACGTTTGAAAAACTGGAAAAAAATTTTGTGGAATGGAAATTTCAGTTTACTATAAAGTTTTTCATTTTCTCTGGAGTTCTCTTTAAAGAATTTAAAATACCATTAATTAAGTAGAAGTTGAGTTGGGACCAGTGAAAAAGTTCATGATTTTCTGGGTTCACTATTGCAAGGTTTTAATGTAGAAGCTGAAAAATTTGATAGTTCCCCCCCCTTCTTTTTATTGTTTCATGAACTGTACAATTATGCATGTACACTGTTTCATATTTTCTTGTTATGTACAGTATTAATACAGTTTAAGAGTCCATTTGAAAAATAACTTTAAGCCATAATCAGATTTTTAAAATGAAATTTATTGAAAAACAAATTTACTACTCTCAGTTTTACAGTTACTTATCTTAAGAATATATTTTTCTTTTATATAAATATGGATATCTTGTGTGTGAAGTTAGTTGTTTCCCGTTTTATTTTTGTAGAGAAGGCTAGCAGTACATAGTTGAATAATTGATAGAAATAATAATATAATTGATAGAAAAATTACCAATTAGCAATTTTGTTTTTTGTTATAAGTTCATTCTTCTCAGTTCCTGTTTTTGGTACACTTTGCTGTATTGTATTCCATTTGTAAATCAACAATATGCAGCTGTTAATAACAAGTATATTTTTGTTCAGGATAATAATTTGCTGTGTGTAACATTTCAGGCCATCAGCTTACTGGCAAGTCTTCCGTCGAAATATACCGCCAATGCCTGCTCTCGGGTTGCCGATGTGTGGAGCTTGATTGCTGGAATGGGAAGTACTCAGACGAGGAACCCATTATCACTCATGGCTATACGGTGGTGACAGAAGTTTTGCTGAAAGTAAGTGGGCTACTTACAACTCAATTTTTATGTGGGATGTATTTTTTGTCTTATCTCTTTTTAAAAGCATGTTTCTTTTGAAATAAATAATATATTTCTGAAAAGATTGGTGTAAAATCTTCAATAATTATAAATGTAACTTAGATATAAAGACTGTCTTTGTCCTGTTATCAACACATGCAGAATGAACTAACTCTTGAAATTCTTATTTTTGCTATTTCACATGTGAATAATTTTTTTTTAAATTCAAAATTTATCATTTATTTTTTATGTTATTATTTTGAATAACATATTTATAATCTAAATTTTTAATTGTATGTACGGAAGTAACAGATACTCATGAAATGTTTTGCTTTTTCTTCCAAATTAAATGAATTCTGTGGTGGACATATTTGTGCCATCTCCAAAAGTGCTGAAATGTAAATTTTAATTTTTCAATGTATAGTAAATTTATTACTCACTTTTTCATTTCCATTAAAAGTAATAATTTTATATCTTGATTATAGGAAGTGCTTGAAGCTATTGCGGAAAGTGCTTTTAAAACCTCAGATTACCCTGTTTTATTATCATTCGAAAATCATTGCTCGTAAGTAAATAACTCGACTATTATAATGCTCTTTTTCCTCTAGAAAGTCATTTTATGTGTAAGTAAAAGTTTCTAATGTTATTTAAAAAAAGCATTAAAAGTTTTAATAAATTAGAAAATTTTCAATGTAGATAAAGAACATCTTTATCTACATTGAAAATTTTTATTTGTATTTCTTTTGGTAATTATCTAGTCTGGACTAAAAGATATTATGAATGTTAAATTCTTTCTCTTTACTTACTTTTTATATGCTGTTTTATCTTAACCAAGTTAGTATTCCTCACCTAGCATAATTCTAGACACAAAATGTTTTTTTTTTTCTCTTTTTAATGAAATAAGTATTTGAACAAATTTCACTGTTTGGCATACTTACTTAAATTTTCAGCTTTTGGGATATGCTAATAGATAATACTTTCTTTTAAAAAAATACTAGTAATCAAGATATTTGAAGTAAGATACCTCAAATTGAATTGTTTTCCTTGTAATAATCCCATGAATATAAGAATTTAAAAAAATTATGAAGATTAATGTTTTTCACGTTTAATTGCTTAAGATATTTTATTATTGTAAGCTAATATAGAAATGCTGTTACAAGACAAGAGTGTAATGATGATAAACATGTATTTTGAGGAATTATCACTAAGGGGAAATTGTTTTTAAAATACATGGTATTTAAATGATTTTGTAATAATAAAAAAAGGTGATCTACAATTTGTGAGTAAAAGAATTTTGAAATGATTGCTTTTCAGACCCGTCAAATTTCATTGTTATTTATCTTATATATGATTTTAAAAGTTTATTCTGCCCTTTATACAAATCCACACCAGTGATTGTATTCCTCCGCATTTTTTTTTATGCTTTAGGGATACACCTGCCAAAAAATATTCAAATTTATTTTTGGTGATTTTTTTTCACTCCCATCCTCCTTTCCCCATTTTTCTGTGTTTTCAGCATTTGCAACAATTTTTCCCCACATCTTTTCTATTCAAAAGATGCTAATTTTAATGAGTTATATTTTTTGTTATCAGTTAAAAAGTGCAGAGCCAGTTTAGTTTCCTTGTAATAAGTGTTTTGGGGATACACCAGCCAAAAAATTTTCAAATTTATTTTTGATGATTTTTCACTCCCATTCTCCATTTTCATTTTCTCACAATTATTTCTTACACTTTTTTCTACTCAAAAGATGAGTGAGTTAGATTTTGTGTTATTGGTTAATGAATACAGAGCCACCTTAATTTCCATTCCAGACCAAAACTGTATTCATAAAAATAAAAGTTGGTTTGTGTGTATGTGGATAGCATAGCTTAAAGATGGAATAGTCCAAAAGCTTGAAATTTTGTGTGCTAAAATTACAAGTTATTATGGTGTGCATCTTGAAAAGATATTTTCAAGTTCGATATTGAAATGACTGATAAGCAAGACTTTGTCGGCATTGCACATAAGTTTGGTGTGCATATTATGTTAATGACATTGGGTTCTATCTTTGACTCGTAGCACTGGCCCATTTTAAGTTATATGACTCCATGTCTATTTTGGTTTTTACAATTTGGACTGAAAAAGATATCTATGAAGATCGTTATAAATATTCATTGATAGCTTGAGCAAAAAAATTCTTTTCTCATGAAACAGGGCATAAAAATATTCTTTCAAAGAGTAAATTTTAGTTTTGGTAACATGGTTTGTGCGTCTTGTTTTCCTTTCATCAAATGCTGCCATTTATTCATTGTGAAACTAGAGCTAGTAAAATTTTCTAGACAAATATGCAAATTCATAGAAAATGTTAGAAATAATAATATTGAGTAAGACCTTTTACAATCATGCATCATAGCAGTAGCCTAGAGTTCATGGTTGCTTACTCAATGACACCTGTGGGGTTATTGTATATGAAAGAATAGTCTCCCCCACTTCTGTATCTCATGCATGTCGTAAGAGTGTGACTAAAATGGGTACCCAGTGTCTGGGGATTTAGTCGGACATTTTGCCCTTTGGGGTTTATGTAAGAGAACCTCATGGGCTCCCAAGACACGCTTGTAATCTTTTCTTTCCTATGGGGTTTACTGTCTTTGGTAAACTCGGGTGACATACCCTGAGGCACCTAGCAATCCTTCTCTATTTTCAAACTTCTCTTTTGTCTATAATTTTTTAACTCCCTTTTCTTTATTTCAAACGTCTAGATAACAATTAAACTTGGTTTGACACAGCATGGTCATATCTGGCTCTTGCACCATTAAACTCCACCATCACATACTCACACATGTTACTAAGGTTGAGTTGAACTCATACAAAAACCTTCACTCGTGAAGAATATTGGTGTTTTTTTTTATTTATTTATTATTTTATTTTCTTGATCTACCTTGCCTTCTATGATTTGCCATTATTCTGAATAAAGATCCATCAGAGTAAAACAGTAACCCCTTTTAAGAAACCCAATGTGTTATTAATATGAGGTAAGGGATAGATGTCTTTTTTTTGTAACCTTATTTGCAGAATTTGGAACAACACAGAAAATGCACTTTAATTGCAGCCTTAGATGGTAACCATCAACACCTCTGAGAATAAAATTTTTTTAACTGCAGAGCATAACATTTCTCAGATGGTGTGGATAACCTTCTAAAGATGACAGATGAGGAGGCTCCTGGGTACACAAGTGCTCATACTGTTTGATACTTGATTGTAAGGTGAACAAAATGTTAAATAATAGAGGCCTAATTTCCTACAAAGATCACTTGGTTTAGTTTTTCTCATTATAATGGCTTGACGACAGTTGGAAACTTTGGTTTGGCAATGGAGATTTATAAAGGCATATTGATGAATGGTCTTGAGTTCATTTCAGTAATGATGATCTCATAGTGGTCATGCAGTTGTCCTCAATGGTATGGAGTCATTGGAAATCAAGAGAACATCATATCTGTTATTCTAATCATAGGTTTTGATCTTCTGATCTCAACATTAGTGTATGATGTGTCCAGGATGACCAAATAGAAACAAATTGGTGATTGTTGGTCATATGGTATAGGTAGCTTTTTTCAAGGAGTGTGTAGGTTCTAATCCAATGCAATCTGAAAATGATATGTTGAATAATGTTAAACTCGCTTTCTGCTGTAATTTTTTCTCTAGACATTTCTTATATTTGTGCAAATTAATCATACAAGATTTATGCATCATTAAACTGACTCTCATATTTGTAATCACTCCCCCTCCCCATCAGTGAGGCATATCTGAACAGAGTGTTTTGATATGCCCCATTGTTGTGGGGAGAGAGAAATTATTTGTTTTATGTATTTTAAATCACACACATTAAATTTTATAAGCTTCAGAAAAATTCCCATCTGCAAATTTTAACCTTTTTATATTGCTTTTATTTTCTGTAATGCATTAAATTTTATAATGATTTTAATTAATCTTTGTCAATTATTTGTGTTCATCTTTTTATGTCATTAGTTTGTCTTTTCAAAGTAAACAAAATTGTTATGATTATGTTAATAGTTTTAATTTATAGTTATATTTTAAACAATATCCTACCTTTTTAACAGGCCTAAGCAACAAGCAAAAATGGCCAATTACTGTACAAAAATTTTGGGTGACTTGTTGCTGACCGAATCATTACCCAACTATGAGGTAAGTCCTTAATTTTGAAATGTCAAATACCTTATCAGTATTTAAGATATGTTCAAAGAAGATTCATTGAATAATTATAATGAAGGCTCTTGTTTCAAGGGAACAGATCTAGTAATAAATTTAAAAATTGATTTTGTATATACTAGCTAGTGATGCCCTTGATGTACAATTAAATTCAAATTATTTTCATATGGATACATATGCTATTTTTACTTATAAATCATAATTATAACTAACCATGATTGCATTTTTCATCATGTAGAGATTTCTGCAATTTTATTGTGATACATAGTGATTCAATAATCCTGACGAATGTAAACCTTCATCATGCACTTTGACCCAAGATTTGTGACCACTGTAACCTAGTGGTATATTTGTTAACCTAGTGGTTTAGGTATATTTGATGTACTTAACTGATTGAAGAGTTTTGAAGTTACTTGAGAAATTGAAGATTGCTTCATATGTCTTTCATATTATGAATTTTTGATACATATGTACATATTGTGCTGCTCTTCCTCGATTTTATTGTTATAACTTACATTGTGCCAATGTTTACAGCTGAAACCTGATTCACCACTGCCATCACCAAATCAGTTGCTGAGGAAAATCCTAATAAAAAACAAGAAGAAACACTATCCTAAAAGTATGCATCCATTTTTTGTTGGAAATTTTAACATTTTCTTGTTATAAATATTTGTTTCAAATTGATTTGATGTTATTTTGTACTGTATATATTATTATTTATTAATCAATTTACAATGTTCTTTGTTTGATAAGATATAAGTATTTAGTTGAATCAATGTTTCCTTTCGATAGTTCTTGTAACTAAGCATCTTTCAAGAATGCTGTTACAATCTTGTATTTATTTAATAATAACTGTATTTTGAAATTTTTTCTGAATGCAGTTTTTGTTCCATTATGTGGAATGTTAATCATAGTTTGATTTCTAAAAAATATAATTACTAGTACATTTCAATTAAACAGGCTCAGTATTATATGTGTAAGTGTTGTGTTTAAAAAGTTATCTTTATATGTATTTTAAATTTCAGTGAATTTTCCTTAAATGAAACTCTTGTATTTGGGAGTTTCTGTCTTTTATGAATTGTACACTGAAATTGTTAAGGCATGGCATTATTACATATATTGTAAATATTAGAGTAAATATGTTAAAAATATAAAGCATCAGATGTGGAAAAATCTCTGATAAAGTTAGGATCTTTGGTTGTTTGATTGACATGTTTTAGTATGAGTTTCTGTGGTAAACTCAGCAAATTTGACAAATGTGTGGCGACTACTTAACATTATTTGATTTTGAGAATTTACTGACTATTTTTGGCTCTCATATGCACATAATGAAGTTTATAGGTCTTAGAAATTTTTTACTTGAGATTAACATGTATATAAGGCAAATAATATGATTATAGTTTAGTTTAAGGATTGACAGGTTCAACATCAAGAGATTTAGAAGTTTACCGTACTGTGATGGTTAGTACAATAGGCTATCATCAAGTTTTGACTATTAATAAGAAATAATCGAGTTGTCTGGATAAAATTTATTCTGCATATTAATTGATCCTTACATAATAATATTAATTATAGCTATGAATGTTGATTAATTTAGTTTCAGGAAACTGTAAGTTTAAGTAACCCACAGTTTGGAGAAGATAAAGCTCATTGTTCTGAGTTCTACAATGATGACCTTCAAAAAGTAAAAAAACACTGGGAGAATAGTATAACTTTGAATGGTGACAATATAAGAAAGTCTTGAAAGTAATTAGTAAGCATAGCCTTGTGGTCATGGTGGCAGACTTGTAGCCTACAGTTTTCATCGTATTGTGGGTTCGAGTCTTGATTCCACTATAGACCTGCCATGTAGCAAGGGCTGATGCAGTTAAATATGTCTAGGCTCAACATCATCCCATTTGTGTGGTGTGGAAGGAGAAGTTAAGAGAAGGGGGTCCCTGCTCAGGTGTCGTCCTGGTCACTTGACCGAGGTTCAAAATTATCGTGTCTGTTGCCAATAGCCCTTGTATTGCTTTTAGTGTGACATTAATAAAAACAAACCTAAAAATGGTAAATAAAACAAAGTTTCTTTCAAATTCAATTATTTTCTAATAATAAATTTTACAATATTACTGGTTACTTAAATCTACAGCGTCCTGAAACCAAACAAATCAGCATGATGATTGTAATTTACAGTATTATGTACTAAATCATCAATTAAAAAGGAGAATAAGTTTTATCTAAATATTTCAGTTACTTCTTGAATATAATTAATGCTTTGATACCCCATACAAGTTGTATTTTGAATAATAGTTTTTGTTGTTTGAAACTTCTTTGATTCTTAGTTACAAGTTGTACTGTGAATAGTAGCTTTTACTGTTATAAAATTCTGCTTTGTGTATACATAAGTTTTTATGCTGTCCAGAAAAAATCTTTTTTTTCTTCACCTTAAAAAAACCTGGAAGCTCATAACATTATAAAATTTTGAGTAGATTTTTTGTTAAAAAAATTCTGTATTCATGTAATAAAACTAGTTTTTTTTTATTTTTATGAAATACAGTTTAATCTGATTTAAAAAAATTAATAAGAAAAAAAATATTTTATTCCTTACATTATGGAGGGATTGTAGAAATTTTTGAGTTTTTTCTTAGTTTATATTATTCAGTTAAAGATCAATATCATTATGGTCTTATAATGACTTGATAAATAAGTCACTGAATTGTTGTAAGAAGAATTTTATGATTTAGTTTGACTAAAATATTAAATCTGTATATATTTTACAGGTGTCTCCTCTGCCAAATCAAACACTGCCAATGAGAAAGAGGAGGAGCCTTCTGTCCAACCCTCCACGACTCCAGAGAAGATAAAATTGACTCCATCTGCAAGTGATGAGCCAAAAGGACTCTTGAAATCAGGAGCTCTCACGAATGGTGGACCTGAAATGGAGAGAGCCCCATCTGAGATGGACGACTCTGCAACAGATTCAGCCTCTGATGAAGAACAAGTGGATGCAGAACAGCAGGTGGAAGACCAGAATGAGGTTTGTTGTTAAATCCATGTTTTCTATGTTATAATGGGATGAGTCATAGTTAAACTTTTTATATAGATTAGTATTCTTTAGATTTCTGTGTAAAAATTTACTATTTTAGGAAAACGTCAATTGCTTGGTTACTTTTTAAAAGAGTTATTCATGATAAGTTCACTTTTCTCTTTTATATTTGTGGTAAAAGCTACCTTCCTGTTTCACATATATAGGACCTAAGTTGAAAATCATCAATAGAATAATTTTCTATAATAAATGGGAATAATTTAAAAGAAATTTCATTAAATCTGAAATTTCTCTAACTCGATAAGGCATTTTAATTTCATTAAATCTGTACAAAAGTTTTCTTATGTTTCATGATTAAAAAGTAATTATTTGATACATGATAATTACATTTTCACTTAGGGGATAATTATAATCTCAACAAATGAAATTATGTCATTAATTATTGCTGTACGGTTAGTATTAATATGCCTTATATTTATGTACAGAGGAGGGTGGTTCAAAAAGTACTTATATTAGGAATGAGAAAGGACTAATGCACTGTAGTATTGTTCATCAATCGTTTTTTCTTATTTAAAGAAGTCCATGAGTTAGATGGCCTTTGCATCCCAAAAAGACATTGATATAACTTTTCCAGCTCGTGAGACAGTCTTTGCTTTCTTTGGAGTAAATTTATCTAATGCAATCCATTGTTTTTGTAATAAATGTTTGAATTAGGATGTATAATGTCGGATGCAGGTCTCATCAAAAGTGACAACTTGCTGCAAAATGATAATGACAACTCAATGTAGCAATAATCAAATTTTGATTTGGCTGCAAATGGCTTTCCAGGTCCTGTCTTAGCCTTTAACATTGTAAAAGTAGATTTGTATAAGATATTGATTAGATTTCCTCTTAGCATTAAAATATCAATAACAATCCTCATAAAATTTGGTTGGGGTGATGGGAAATAAAGTATAAATTCTAAGGATGTTTTTATTTAAACTATAAACAGTTTCAAAATATTTTTGGTAATGTGGTAAAATTAAAGTAATAGTAACCATACTAATAAATGCTTTTATAAGCTATTATTTTGTTAATATATTTTCATTTAATGAATAATTTAATGAATTTTGATTTATAAGATATAAGTTTCTCATTTCATTTGTATCTTAAAATTATGCATAATTTTTTTTCTTTTGAAATTAAAAATTGATTCTTTTTGCTTAAGCATACATAATATTTCTATGTTTGGTAAAAAGTTTTTAATGCATTGGTAAATCCATTGTCATGTATTGAGTTAGTGCTGTAATAAATTTTATTTTAAAAAAATTGGTGTCAATTAGTAAATTAAATTACATAATTAAATAGATATGTGTTGTATTAAACAGGGAACTGCTGCAAAAGAATCTGAAGCAGGTGCTGAAATGTCTGCCCTTGTCCTTTACACTCAACCTGTTCGTTTCCATTCCTTTGAGCATGCAGAAAGTATGTATTAAGTTCTTTTTTTTTCTATAAAATTTTTATATTTTTTTTATTTGTTTTGGATTTATTTGGATTCATTTAAAACAATTATTGAAAGTGAAAGTATCAAAATTAGCACACATTACATTGTTATTCTTCTAATACATTAGTTGGAATAGTATAGTATTGAGATTGAATCACAGACTTTTTGATTATGGACTGTGTGTTTATGTCATCATTCTTTTAGTGACCATCTTGTAGGAAAAAAATTACTGCTTCATATTAAGTACGACTAATTCTGATTATCAGCATGTGGCTTGGTGTGAAAGTTTAACAAATGTGTTAGCCCAAATGTTTTTATGATGACCATGCTTTAAATTTATGATGTCTGTAATCTATTAAATACTGTGTACCAAAAATCCATGTTATATCTCTAATTTTAATGTATAAAGTAATGAATAAATAGAACTGTGCTTGATTTTCACTTAATAAATCTATAATTTCAATAGTTGTGTATGAGCATTTGTGTACATTTTGCTGAATTTACCATCAATTTTAAAGTTCTTTGGATAAGTTTGATAGAATTACTCAAACCTTTTTTTTTTTATTTACTAATTCCAATCAATTGTGTTGTGCAACAATTTTTTTTTAAAAGTAAAATGTTTTTTTGGTTTTTTTTTTTTTCATGAAATTTTCAATCACAAAAGAGAGAGAGTAATTCACAATATCAAAAACATTTGCATTGAAGGATATTTTTAAATTACTGTCATTTAACATGAAAAGAGTTATGTTTTTTTTAAAAAATATTTATCTTACTAAGTTTTGATTGTCTGTGTTGTTTTAGTATGCATCATTTGAAAAAAGTGACTAAGTGAGATAAATTCATGCAAAACGTAAAAAATTATAGTATACAGTAATAATTTATATTTATGACACATTATTTGGATGTAATTTTTATATGAAGTACCTTTTTCATTATCAGTAATATTTATTGGAAACTGTCAAAATTTTGAGAAATATTTTTCTAAAAATTTTTAATTTCAACTGATAGTAAAAAAGTTATTCTTCTGAATCATGTCATGTTGCAATCATCTAAGTGATATATGAGACAGTATTGCAGGTTTTGTTTCAATTTTATTGGTAAAATAATGTTTTAATTATGGTACTTTTTAAAAAAAGATCCTGTGTGTGCATTATGAATTTGAGTTTTTTTTTTTCTCTTCCTAGAACGTAACAGATGTTATGAGATTTCTTCGTTTGTTGAAACCCAAGCTACAAATCTTCTCAAAGAGCATCCTGTAGAATTTGTCAAGTATGTTAGCATATAAAACTATGTATTTTATTGCATGTTTTAAATGTTTCTTTTATTATAATGTTGAATAACTTCTGAATCTGCTTATTTTCTTAAGTATATTTTTTTTTGCATAATACAGTATAGTTAATTAGAATGATGACATAAAATTGTATTGAATTCCGGCCGGGGGGGGGGGGGTGTCAGGGGGTGTGGGGTTTTGTACTTTTAAGTAATTGACCTGGTTTACAAAATGTAAAACAAAAATTTTTTTAACCCCCCCCCCCCCATTTTTTTTAAAAATAATGCTACTGATTTATTTAAAATAATAATTTTTTTTCTTATTAAAGCAATTTTCTCGTTTTGGGTGTTGTAAACCAGGTCAATTACTGAAAAGTACAAAACTTTACATGTTTTGAAAATAGTTTTTCATTTGTAATAACATTTAACAATTTTAAAGGTGTTGATGTATATTTTCAGTTATAATTTTCTAATTGATATTGCATGCCAAAATATTTTCTTGAAAGATGTGTAAATACCTATCACATTTGATTGGATAACTTTTTTTTTTTATATTCTTTTAAAAACTGAATCCTTTATAGTAAATTATTATTATTTACAATGCATTAATTATATTTTTTAGTAAAAAATCTATTGATTCAATTTTTCATATCATTAAAATATAAATTTGTAATTATGTTAAAACTGACATAAAACCTTAAGAAATTTTGATTATATTTTCTGATTATATGTATATTCTATTCTTCCATTGCTAATACTGATAATTATTTTACTTTTTCATATCTTAAGATTATTTTGACAGCAAATGCAAATATGAACTTAAATTTCTGTTCTTATTTTTATTATTATGAGTTATTAATTTTGAAATGATTAATTAACATGGTTTTGATTGTTTTTAGAAAAAATTAATTGGCATCTGATCGTGATACTCTAAAAATATGTGCAATTTATTTTCCTGGAAATCATACTGGTTTAAAACATCTCATGAAAATATCATTTGTTAAAATTGCTAACATTTCAGTCACAGGAACATTTTTAATTTTACTGAATGTGTTGACATTGTACAATTTAGAGGTGTTTTAAGTAAATTAAATTGTTTTAAAAAATATTTTTATAGTGTTTTAAGGTTCCATTTAAGTATTTTTAAAAGCAGATTTATTTATAATAGTTTATTTTGTTATATTATTTTATTATTATAAATTTTTATCTATAAAAGTAAGCCATAAAACATTCCTTTTTTGTGTGCATAAAATATGTAATTTTTTTGTGGAATTTTAAATGATGTATTAATTGTTTTTCTCTATGAGCTTTTATTAATATTGTTTTGTATTACAGTTACAACAAAAAACAGCTCAGTCGTATATATCCTAAAGGCACTCGTGTCGATTCAAGTAATTACATGCCTCAGGTATGAATAAGTAATTTTTTAAAAAAAATATATATTAAATTTGAAATTATAATTTATTTTTCCAAATATACATTGTGCTGCTGAAAAACCTTTTATTTTCTTTAGCATTTTGATCATATGTAATATAAATTAAGTAATATGACAAATAAAGTTATCACTACAGCAAATGTTTCTGTTTGTTTTTTCCAATTTTTTTCACCTGTAAAATTAAAATGGAAAATAACTGCTCAGAGAAAAACAGTTAAAAGGGTTTTTGTAAATTCTCCTTTTTCATTAAATATTTATATAGCTGATAGATATTCAAGTTTAGAATCAGCTTTAAACTTTTTTACTATTGCTGAAATGTTATGTATTGGATTTTATATTTATTCTGAAATTATCAATGATTTTTTTACTCATTCTTAAGTTTTTTGGACTTATATGATTTATCAAATGTTATTTGTTTGAACTTTTATAAAATTTGCATGATCAGAATTTTCTAGGCACACATTTTTTGTGCAGTTTTAAGTAAATAAGTCTGATTTGTGTAGTTTTACTTTCTAAAAGATTCGAAGGCCACTGTAACTTGGTAACTGATTTATAATTTTTTTTAGGAGAGTAACAAGTTATCTTATTATTCTTATTATTGAATATTGTTCAAGAGTCTTATTATTGAATATTGTTGATTAAATCACCGAAACTTTTGCTTTTTAATTTTAATAGTCTCCAAGTCCTTTTCATAGCCAGGTATTGAAATTTGAAGAATGAAATATTGCAGTTTAAAACAAACTTGTTTTACTGAACTCATGAATATGTGGTTCTGTAATATGCAAATCTTTAAACACGATTTTATTATAGCTTCTCATTAAACTATCACTTGAGATATCACTCCTAGACATTGTAGTGTCATAGTTCTTACTTTTTCTTTTTACGAAATTCAGACTTATCACTTTTGTTCTAATAGTATCACAACTTTCTGTTAAGAACAGACATTAATGTCTCTCTTTTTTTTCTATTATATATATATATATAAATCATCATTTCTCAGTAAAAGAAATGTTCCAGTGTAATGGAGAATTTTTTTTTAAGGATTATCTTTAAGATCTTGTGATTAAGGAGATTAACTATGCTCATTCAACCATTTTATATTGGTCAAATTTTATGAATTATATTTATTTTTTTCTTGTATAATAAATTGATTTCCGTAGTAATTACATATGTCAAATGAGCATAAATGATAAAAGGGCTTATAAGATCAATGAAATGCCCAATGTTATGGAACTAATGGAAAAAAGGGGGCAAGACAAGTAGAAAATTACCAGAGAACTTAATGTATCTTAGTCTACAATATATGCATGGTTGAAAAATTAGGATAAATTTCGTCAGTTTGTTATTATTATAAAGGATTGGCTTTTATTAATTGTTTTTTGCAACAGCTTTTTACTTGAATAATGTAAAAATAGCTCAGATATTCATAAATTTATTATTTACATGTTTGTTGCGCAGAACATTAATATCAATGTTGGAATTTTGATTATCGTTCAATTTATGTTATTACTGTAAGTTGTGGCTCACTTAACCCAACGTATATTAACCACAGACCCTGATTACAAATGTTAATGAGGTCATATTGTAAGTATTACTACTAATAATTACTAATAAATAGATCATTTACACTCTAAATGAGTCCTTTTCCTAAATTCTCCTTTGCTTCCCTTAAGGTTCAAATTGCCCCACATTGAAAAACACCAAGTTAAATCTTCCTATTTTGAAACAATTTTTTTTTTTTTTTTTTTTTTATCATTCTGTTCTTTCTGATGTAAAATAAAATGCATTGTTCATTATGTTTTTTTCTTGTTTTAATGCTTTATTCTATTGTATTTTGTAATGTGTACTTGTATTAAAATTACCTAGCTTTTATTAATTTTATTTAACTAAATGTTTTTTCCCATGCTTACTAATTCATGCTAACCAATTGAAACTACTTTGGCATTCTTTTTTGAATTGTTATACAATCCGAAGCATGTTATACCTGACTCTCACCCTGATATTAAATTTTTTTTTGTGGCTTATATTAAAAGAATTCAAATTTCAGGTACTTAAAAAGACTGGCGTTGCAACAATATCTATAAATGTTTAATGTATCTAAAATCATTAACAGTAATTGCAAAATATTATAAATTTCAATTAAAGACATTTTGGCGTAGTTTAGTATGTTTTTAAGTATATGTTTGTTATGTCCTTGCTTTGCAACTTTGAATCTGATCCAGGGGCCGCGGTAGCCTAGTGGTCAAGGTCGTGGATAGCGGCTGGCGGTTTTCGTTCAGTCGCGGGTTCGATCCTTGGCCACCAAAGACCCGCCGTGTAGCCGGGGCTGATGCACGTTAAATCTGTTCGGGGCCCAAAGTTCTCCCGTTGGCGAGGTGTGGATGTTAGGAGAGGGGGGTGCCAGCTCAGGTGTCGTCCTCGTCACTTGACCGTGGTTCAAAATTGCGAGGTCCGTCGCCAATAGCCCTCGTGTTGCTTCTAGTGCGACGTTAATAAAAACTAAACTAAACTAAACTTGAATCTGATCCATCAAAATTCATTAACTAATACATCTATATCACAGGAATAATTAACTGGATTTATTTTAATCCTTAAAATGATCCAACAAATCAACTCGCATTCGAAACTAAAGATTAAAATTGTAAATTTCTACTTATCCTGATGATAGCAAACTGGATTTGAGTCAGAAACAGTACATATCATCTGGATCTGAGTCCAATATCAGCTATCTGATGATCACGTTACTTTCTTATGCCAAAATTGTGTGCTTCATATTCTTGCTAATCTTCTATTTCTTCTCAGCAGTTTAACACTTCCAATCTTTTTCTGTCATTCAACTCTTATTCACTACTCTTATATATATATATATAAATTCTGGCTTACATAAGTCGCATTTTATTTACAAGGCATGATGGTTTTCAAATCATATAGTACCTCAAGGCATGATGGTTTTCATCATATAGTACCTCAAAAGGTTTGTTGGAGGGAGAAGCATAAACACCCATTGCATGATTGTAAAGGGAAAGTGATTGATTTTATTAAACATTGGAAGCAAATAAAGTTTAAAAACAAAATATGAATATAAAAGTCTTAAAGAAAATGTAAAAACGAAATTAAAAAATAAAATGCATTGACTCATGAGTTACTAAGATAAATCATCATACATCTAATAACCATTGTAGATTTGTAAATGGATATAGATTTTTTTCCCCTTAATTTTTACTTTTATACATATTAGATATTTGAAACCCCAGAGATATCTAAAATTTATAAAGTTTTGTTTAAGCTTGAAAATATGTTTTGATTATTACAAGAATTCTTTAACCAATACTGAGATATATATAAATAAATTACATTTCCATTTCGTTTTTTGTTTGTTTTTTATGCTTGAAGCTGCCATTCACTAACAATTCTGGCAGATTTGCCAATTTTTTATAAGAAATGAAACTAAATATATATTCTATGTAAGAGAAAAATATACAGGTTATACTAGATTTTGGATGTTAACATTTAAGTCTATATCTCTCCATATATGTAATATGTTTTTAATTATTTTGATAGATAAAATATGTAATGTTTAATATTAAGAAATAAATATGTATTTTTTATTTTGCTATTTATTTTTTTTAGGTATTTTGGAATGCTGGTTGTCAACTTGTGGCCTTAAACTTTCAAACTTTAGGTGATTATTTTACTATTTATTTATTATAGATTTGTATTTTAGTGAATTTCGAGCCTTAGGTCTATTTTTTACATCATTGTTAATACAATTTTTTTTGCTCTAAATAATATAACATTAAATTAATCAAATATAACATTAAATTAATCAAATATAACATTAAAACTTTTATTTTATATTATTTTTTCCATCTGTTGTAGATCTTGGGATGCAGTTGAATATGGGAATTTTTGAATATAATGGGAGAAGTGGATATTTGTTAAAGCCCAATTTTATGAGGAGGAAAGATCGTAAATTCGATCCATTCACAGAATCCACTGTTGATGGGATCATAGCTGGGACAGTTACTATCAAAGTACTTATGTTTCTATATAAATATTATAATAGTATACTGCATGAATTTAAGGTTATCTGAAAATAATAGTTTATTTTATAGTGTCAGCTTGAGAAATAATTAACTCTTAACATAAAATTTTTTAAAATTACTATTATGAAGATAGTTCAAAAAGTACCTGTTTTTGAAGACAAATGGCATTGCTAGGACAAGTTGGTGTTACGATTATGTGCAGCCATTTATTGCCAAATCAAAATTGGATTGTTGTTAAATTGAATTTTATAATTTTAAGTCAAATTGTCACCATAATGAGACCTGGATGCGTCTCTATAGACAGGAAATTAAGCAACACTTTTAACAATGGTTTGTTTTGAATGAATCTGCTCGGAAGGTGAGTATCGACTAATTCTCCAGAAAAGTCAAAATATTTTTTGTGGATACTAAGGACATCTTACTCATGGGTTACATCATTTCTAGAAAAAAGAGAAACATGTTAAACAATATTATTATTGATAATACTTCACTGAATTACTTCATTCCTAACAGGATCTTAGTTTTTGAACTGTCATAGTATGTTTGAAATATAAATATTTTTCATTAATATTTAATCAATTACATCAGTAAATCATGCTTTTATACTTTGAAACAGAGATAAAACAGATATCCAGTTGACCTCAGTACAATTTTTTCATCAGTGTAAAACAATCTTTTATTATTTATAATATCTTTTTGCCAAGTTTTGAATTATTGCTATTTATTCATTATAAAAGTGTTTGATTCACCTAACTGAAACTTTTCTATTTGTTAAATTTTATGTTTCAGATTGTATTAATTTTCTTGAATTTGTAATGAAGTTTTTATTTCAAGTAATTAATTTCTGAGTGGTCTTGTATTACTTTCAAACTCATTTTCATGAAATCTTAAATGGTTCATTATACTATTACTTTTATTTTAATAACAAATGTAATGTAACATATTTAATTTGCTATTGTAGCGGTATTTTCAATAAAATTGTTTCTTTTATTCAGATAATATCAGGTCAGTTACTAACTGACAAGAGAGTTGGCACTTACGTAGAGGTCGATATGTATGGCTTGCCTGCAGATACTGTCCGGCGGAGATTTCGAACCAAGACTGTGCCTAATAATGGTATAAATCCTATGTATGATGAAGAACCTTTTGTTTTTAAAAAGGTGATTATTTTTTGTGCATTTTGACTTAATTTTTTTTTACATCTTTTATTATTTAGGGGAAAGTGTGCCAGAATGAGAAGTTTCAAATTAAATATTGAAGCTAAGGTATAACAAAGGAAATAAGGAGTTATATTTTTAGCTTTTCATTATTAGTATTATTTCAAATTACAGATTTATAATTGCTATAATAACAGCATTCTTATTATTGTATTACATTAAATAACTGTTATCTTTCTAATGCTCCTATTTATGTTAAATTTTTTAGGAAAGTATTCTTCTTCCAATTTATCCTTGAATTATTTATTTAAAGCTAATAATTTATTATTGCTAGCACTCAATAAATAAATATCACGTAATGTAATGGATGTAATGTAAATGGAGAACTCTAACCTTCTACAAATGTTTAATGTGGTAAGAGATTTCATTGTACTTTCTGTTCATAATTCATTTTGGTTCTCATAAAACTGTAGAAATTTGTCTTATAACAGCCTAAATAAAAAATTTCAGGTGATGTGTTGAGTAGAAGTGTATGTCATATTTGTATAACAAACATTTTTTACTAGATATGACTGTCATACTTATTGGAATGTTGATGTATTGCTTCACAATACCTTTATTTATTACAAAATACTTTTATTTAGAAAAATTGTTTTACAAAATTTAAAGTAACAATGATTTACATTTATTTAAGACGTGTATTTGACTAATTATTTAAATTAACAACGAATGGGCATTTTTTTTGTAGGTTGTCCTGCCTGACCTAGCTTGCCTAAGGATTGCTGTGTATGAGGATGGAGGAAAATTCATTGGTCATAGAGTTTTACCAGTTGTGGGGTTAAGGCCAGGTACTTTAATTTGCCTTGATACATAAAAAGTATTCATCTTTAAAAAATTATCACCATACTTTTTAAAAATGATAAGAAATACTGTGTAATTGATACAATTCCTAGCTATTTTTAAAATGTGTTATGTTTATCAATTTTTTAACCAATGCTTCAATATTTTGTGTGGAACATTTTTAAAGAATAGTTTTATTTGTTATTTTAAAGGCTATCGTCATATATCCCTTCGGAATGAATCTGGTCAGCCTCTTCAGTTCCACACTCTTTTTGTACAGATCACTGTGAAAGATTACATTCCTGACGGTTTTTCTGGTAAGTTTGCAGGTTTAATAAGCAGCCAAAATTAATAACTGTTTTTTCTCTCTTATTCATTTGCACCCAACACTCTAATGAAATATCACTTATATTTATGTAGTGGGAGAATGAAACTGTTACTATATATATATATATATATATATATATATATATATATATGTATGTATGTGTGTGTGTGTAAGAGGTATCCCTCTGGACAGGACACCTCCTGGTGCATTGGAGTCTGGGCAGGGGGAATGTTTGGTATTGGCATTTACCAGTTCATTGAAGAGCTTGTGGTCAAATCATTATTTTATTCGTGATTAGATGAAATAAGACTATTTTTCAATATTACTATGCATAGGTGATTTTGGATTAACTAGTTCCCGTGAGAAAGATAGAGGGAGCCCAATTTTATCGCATATTGGTGATGGTCGGGGAAGGCACGCTGGTGTTTGGAGTTCAGCTACATTGGGTGAAGAGAGAAGGCGGAGAAAAGTGCGAGAACTAAACGCTTCTCGGTTTTGTTCAGTTATAGGAGGTTGCTTGAGCTATCGCATGATGCTGATTGATGGTGCCATCTATTGAGGATTTACAATATCTTTGAAAACACAGTTAATACTTTGATAATCAGCTGAAAAATCTTAGAATATTCACTGGAACTTTTTTCTGGAATTTACCTGCTATTTTTTTTACCCTGTTCTAACTGGTACACTTAGTTTCAAACTTAAGTTGGCATTAATTTTAACTTTTTAGTATTTATTGAAATGATATCTTGAATTTTTCCCAAATTTTTATTATATTAATTATATTACAGACCCCTTCTTAATCAATTCATAGTTTAAACTATTTCTCAGCTAAAAGATAAGTTCGTATGCGTCAGTCATTATTTATTTGTCTGTAGCCTAAAGTGATCAGACAGCCCACTTTTAGTGGGACAGTCCCGATTCTTAACAATTTACCCTGCATCCCACGGGGTTTTAAGGAAGTCCCATTTTTAGAAATAATGCACAACAAGCTGGGGAACAGGAAGGAAATATACGGTTTTCAGCTTCAATGTTGCTATTTCACCAGGATATGAACTTAATATTTTTGTAAATTTTATAATGGTAAATTTCAATAATAAAAATAATTGTTGAGAACTGATTATCAGGAACTGCTTATCAAAATTCACCTTGATTAGTAACTAGAATACGATTGGCAGTGATGAAAACATTTTATAGCTGTAAAATGAAGAGAGAACACTTTGTACACATCCACAAATTTTATTCTTATGGCGACATGTTTCGCTTGCCATTTAGCATCATTTGGAACATTGCTGTAAAGGAATTACATCTTATACAAAAAGTGGAAATGAAGGGGAATTTTAGAGAGGAGAAGGGTCAGGGTATGAGGAGTTTGTTGGTCGTCCACAAAGTAATTTAACGCCTTCTCATATTGAGTTTTGTAACTGTCTCTCATATGATGCACATCATACTGCATGCTAGTGCCAGTTAAGGAAGTGATATCAACAAATCAGCTATTCAGATGATTTAGGGAAGTAATTTATTTAGATACCAAATTTTTAATCAAGGCCGCCCCCCCCCGGCTAATGGTGTCCTGCTTTACGAATGTTAACATCTGGTCATCTTACTGTAGCCTCCAGATTTTTGTTAAACTTTCTGTTCATGTAGATAAGGCATGAATTGATATTATTTTTTTGTGTGAGCAGTATATACGATTATTTTGACTTAAAAGTAAACAAGAAAAAATATGGACTAAGTGAATTTAAGAAAACCCGGTGTTTGTAGTGATGGAGCGAAAAAGAATAGAGAAAGCTCTCTGGAATGCTTAGGCAAAGACAGTCCATATTGAAATAACTAATTGTATTTTATATAATATTCACAAAAAAATAACATGTTTTTTTTAAATAACTATTAATTGTAGAAAAGTGCAAGAGAAAAATATTTATTTTGTAAAATTTATTATTTTTCTGTAAATTCTTCTTTGGAATATATTCAGTAATTACTCTACATTTTATTGTAATTCAATATATTCTCCTCAATATATTTACTTAAAATACTATGTGAATTTTTTGCTAAATTTTTTTATAATTATAATGCATTCTTTTCAGTTTAATCTTCAATTTTGTTCAATTTGAGATAAGTGTTAATTATGCAATAAATGAACCTTTTGGAAAGGTTGATCTAGACTTTGCAAATTACTATAAATCTTCATAAATGAGAAATTAATATGCTTATTTTTCTTTTCAGAGTTAGCTGATGCCTTAGCTAATCCAATTGCCTATCAATCCATAATGGAGAAGCATGCACGTCAGTTGATGGCTCTGACGGATGATGATGATGTGGGTGATAATTCTGAAGTTTGTTATTTTTTTCCTTCCTTCTATAAATCTTTTTTTAATTAAGAGTTCTAATTTTTAAGTATAATATTATTCAATTGACGCAATTTTTTATATGTATATATTTTAAAAATAAACATGCTGCATTGGTAATATTTTATTTTGAAGTTTGGTATGTGCAGTAATATATATGTTGTCTGTCGATGCGCAAAAATTTCGGGAACCCTTCCTTTACATAGAAGAGGTATTATCAATGTAATAAGAGAGATATGGTGGGAATTTACTTGTAAGAGGTAGGGTCAAAATGAGCCTCAATGTGTAAATAAACATCGTTTTTATTGTTGTTAAAGAGACAGAGTTGTCCTTATGCCCACATGAGTGCTACTAAACTCCCCAGTAAGTGCATTAAAAGATAGACGATAGATTATAGATATTGATAAGAAAAAGGCATCGCATGCTCTCTTATGGTAAAAGTCATAACATATGCATAGCACATGCTTTTTTTATCAGTGTTTTCATGAATCTTACGAGTTTAATGATATAAACTCCTAATCTGTTTTTAATAAAAATATAAATGTATCATAAGAAAAGTGTATAAATTTTTAAAACATGTTATTTGTAAAATAAAAGAATTGAATTGCTCATTTTATATTCTTTACTATACAACAAATGCCTTACTATGGTGCAATTTTAAATTACTTAGAAGAAACATGTAGTATGTCTCTTTTATATCTTTTGTAATACTATTTCTTTGTTCTTCAGATTAATTGCATTTATGTAAGGAACTTAAGGTAGAAAAAGCTTTTATTTTTATTTCAAATAAAATTTTAGAATTTAGAAGATGAAAAAGAATCTGGCAAATCTCCAGAAAAACTCAGTGTGTGTTCTGACTCTGGCCGTCAAAGTGCCAACAAGGATGATAAATCTGACTCCAGGAGCTCATCTAGGCACAATACCGTGAATGGCAATATTCAAAAAATGCCTTCCGGCAGCACATCACCTGCATCAATACCTTCTCTAAAACGGCAAGAAACACTCAGAAGTAAGAGCGAGATCCTCATTCTTAAATTGTTAAAATTAGTTTCAAAACTTTTCTCCAAAATATATTTTATTATTTTTACTTTTATAATGGATTTGAACTTAGGGATGACTTTTAAAATGGGGCATGTTTTTACAAGCAACAAAAATATATGAAAAGGGATCACCAAACTTATATAAATTTTAATTTAATCATCCTCGGGAAGAAAATGTTTTTTTTTTTTTTTTTTTTTTTT
>BMAW01074216.1:2398-14244 GCA_019974015.1 Nephila pilipes
TATATATATATATATATATATATATATATATATATATATATATAGATAGATAGATAGATAGATAGATAAAGTCCCAATAACATGTACATAAATATCTTCATAAATTACAAATTAAAGCAAAATGAAAACGAAATTAAAGATAATTTAATATTAAAATTAGTAAAATTTCCGATTCTTACACTTTTAAAATTAACATATTGTAAATTAAAAGAAACATTGAAACTAAAAATGTAATATATGAAATTTAGAGAAAGTGTTGTATTGTTATGTAAATAAAGTATAAATTGCTAAAAATATATTAAAATTTTTCAAGAATACATATTAAAACATATAAATAAATTTAAAAAATAATACCAGTAATTTATTTAAAATTACAACAAAGCTCAAAATAACAAGACCCTTATCAAGACCTATACAACATAACTGAAGAAAAACAAAATTAAGAAAAGGAAAGACAGAAATAGAGATAAAGTAATATTGAATTTTATTTCAGTTTTTTGTATAAAACGAAATCAAGAAATTTAATACTATTATCTGAAAAAATAAAGCGTAATTTTTAAAGTATGATTTAAAAAAAAATAGGATAAAATAATTTTATGAGTAAACCGATCTTTTAGAAACCTTTAAGTTCATGTCACGGTCATTTGAACTTTCTCTAATACAATGGTGGTTCATAGCGTAAACTTGATTGTGCTGTTAACTACCCACTAAGATTTTGGAACATATAAGGAAGTGCATATGACTTCAAAAAGAGGAAACAATTATTACTTTCATTATAGTATAAAACGCCCCTATTTATAAGATGAGTTTTTATGGTAAAAAAAAAACAAAAATACACAGGGAAATACGATATATATAGGTTAGTAAATAAAAGATTCTATGCTCTTGGTTTAGTTTTGTTGGGAGGAGAGTATTTTTGATTAGAATCAATAGCTCAGTTTAGAATTATAAATAGCAGAAAAAAATTTAAATAAAAAAATAATTGATGAAAAAGTTCTCCAAAATCTTGAATTGATTCGAAACATACGAAAGAACCACTAAAATATAAAGCAATGCACCAAATGAAGTCACAGAAAAACGAAATGAAAAGCTTTTTATATCAAAAGGAAACATCAAACAAATTCTCACTAGGATGAAAAAAATAGAATTTTAGTTCGGAATTTTTTTTTATTAATTCAACAAAATACAGCTATTGAAACTTGGGTTAGGAAAACTTTAAAGCCAAGTGGAAAAAAAATCGAGTAGTCTAACTTTAAAATAAATAGTAATGACGAAAAAGTTATTTCTTATAACATTGTGAAAGTATATCTATTGAAAATAGAGAAAAGGAGTGAGTGAGAGAGAGAGAGAGTGAGGGAATAATTTTGCTTCCCAATTTGTCAAAAAGAAAATTGGAAGAGTATGAAATCAGAGAGTATGATGGAACTATTTCGAAGAAAAAATTATATCAGCAATTTTGGCTTCAAAGGCTATTTATAATCATTAAAAATAATAATTCAAAAATCAAAAAATTCTGTAAAGTTAGTTGTGTTTTTTGTTGATAGTTAAATTATTTTTAGTATAAATATTTATATATTGATTCAAATAGTGACCACATAGTCTAGTGGTTATGGTCGCGAACTTGTGGGAGGCCGTGTTTTGAAAGACCCACCCCTCTAACAAATCTCGTGTTGCTTCTGTGTGCAAAATAAATAAAATGTCAATAAATCAATCGATTCAAATAAATAACATTAATTTATTAGATCGGACCTATTTAAATAATCGGATTTAAACCTTCAAGCAAATGAACAATACAAATAAACCAGAATTGAATACAAAAGTAGAGATTTAAAAGTAGAGAGTTAAAGATTTTGAGATTTCAGGAAGGATACTATACGAGGATGGTTCAAATATTACTGAGTTTTATCGACAGATGGCGTTGCTAAGGCAAATTGGAGTTACCATCGTGTATTGCTAATCATTAAACGATCACCAAAAAATAATTTGATACTGATTCATATGTTTGGATTATGTGTTCAGGAGAATCCTTTCTTCACATGGAAACAGGAATACATGAGGAAGTCATATAAAATAAGAGATATAAATTACAGACAAAAAGCAGGATCCAAGCAGTTAGGCTTCCTTTTATTCTTAAACAGGACGTTCGCTAGTTTCATTAATATAAACATAAACACAAGCGATGAATAGGAACCAATTGCTGTTAACGGAGTGTCTGTGATTTTAGTATGTTCAGTTTTTAAATACCTGTATTTTGTATAATAATAATAATATTTCCAAGTTTTTATTTCTTCAGAAATCAACGTAAATGCATCCTGAAACATGTAAATACAATTTTACACATTTATTTGTCCCATTTTATAATTCCTGGTAACGTAATAAATAATCAATGACTAAATAAAGGAAACAACACATACGAAAATATCTTTCGTATGAAATAATCCTTATGTACGAGGTCATTCCGTGAAAATAGTGTATAAATTGAGTTGTGAAAGAACATTTAAAATAATGCTCGATTTCCAATTCTGTAATATATATATTGATATCTTATTGAGGTAGAAGAATTTCAACTAACAGCTTTTTAAATGTTTACTGGCATTTAAATTTTTTTTTTACGTAAATACGCTATATGTCTATGGTTTCAAATTACTTGTATGGAATCACCTCTCCATAAAGGAATCTGGTTAACAACAGCAATGACGCATGTTAAAGTGAATTCACGTAAATGGAGGGACTGTGTTAAATTTTTTTTTATCATTACTTATTTTTTCTGATTAAATTGGGACTTAACTTTGAAAAGATTGATTGATTGGTTTCTTAACGTCTCACATAGAAGAACACCAGAGATACTTGCGATAGACCAGTAATTTAACTTTCTCTGAAGTCCTTCTTTTTCCACTACATTCGTTTACGCGACATTGTAAGACAGTCGACGCAAAAAGAATAGAGATTCCTATTATTGGCTTAGAAAATATAACAATCTTGAAAATCAAAAAGTGCCTTACATGTTAATTAGCTTTTAATATATTCTTTTTTGTTCAACCTACGATACATTTTGTGTGATTATATATTTTCAATGAAAATATGCCACATTTTCAATAATGTTACAGTTTATTTATCGACACACAGAACATACACACGCTATCCCTTTTATGAGATTTTATATATTGCAAACGTCGTATTCTATTGGTCTTTAAATTCAAAGTTTGGGAGAGCTTCAAGATTTTATAACAGTTTATTTATCATTTGAACGGACACACACATAGACATAAATGGTTCAAAGTTTCAAATCAGAAGTTGGGGTTAATATCTTTTACACACACACACACACACACACACACAATAATACACAATACACACACACACACACACACACACACACACACAATAACACACACACACACACACACACACACACACACACACACACACACACACACACACACACACACACACACACACACACACACACACACACACACACATTCGATGCATTCGCAGCATAGCCATTCTTTCAAGTTCTGTTTACTGTCTCCGAATTTGACCGGCGTTGCCAATCGTAGTTTTAAAAAAAACTATATAAATATAATTGAGTGGTCGCGACAGTAAATACAATTTATAAAAACGCATCTTGTATACAATTATTTTTCTAGTTTACTTTATTTCCAATAAATTAAGGCTTTTAATGGAACACAAACGGACAAAGTTTCTCACATTTACTGGACAAAGTTTTTTAAATAAGCACTAAGCAGTTTATTTATCATTATCAATAACAATTCATAACAAGGAAATTTTTAATCACATAATAATTTTTTTAATAATTAAAATGTTACGGTTTTAATGGTTTCTCATTTTTATGACATTCCTTTTTAAAAATAAAACTTTGATTTACACTGAAAATGCCCATTGTAATTCATGTTTAACTTAAAATCTATAAGCTATTAGTTATGTTTGTGTATTTCTCTTTATATAATGCAACCGCAGTAGCCTAGTAGTCATGATCGCGAACTCGAGGTCGACGTTGTTTCCGTTGAGTCATGAATTTGTGTCTCGATGCCACTAAAGGACAGCAGTATAGAGAGGGTTATGCTCATGAAATTAGTCGAGGCTCTATAATCTTCCTTGGCAGGATATGGAAGTTTGGAGAAGGAGAAGCCAGCTCAGGTGTCATCCTCGTCTCTTTCATGACCGAGACTCAAATTTACGAGATCCCTCTACAACAGAACCTCGCGTTGCTTCTTTGTGTGAAGTTTATAAGCAATTAATCAATAAAATTCCATTATTTAAGGATTCTTCAATAAGTCATTAGAAAATCCAATAGATGGCTCTCGTTGAAAATGGTTTGTTTTAAGCATCATCTACTCACAAGACTGCTATTTAAATCTCAGTTACTCGCATTCGTGATCATGACACCTTTCGCTCCTCAAAAATTCTTCGTTATAACTTTTCTGGCCGTTGAGATCATCCTCGCCTTTCACGGAGCAATCCATTGTTTCGATTCTCACTTGGTTTCCGGTAAAAAAAAATGAATCTCTTTCATCAACTATGACAACTCAATGCTAAATAAAGTCGGCAACTTGACGCAACAGCAATCCAATTTTGATTTGGCAGCAAATGACTACCAAATCTAAATTAACTTATGAATCAATGTCAAATTTGTGTCGGCTCCATTTAACACATGGCAGCACACAATGGTAACAATAATTTACTCCTAATTATGCCATCTGTCCTCAAATACAAGTACTTTTTGAATACTCTCGTATAAGAAGATTGCTTATACATTTTTATTGCTTTGTATAATTCGTAGAAAAATTGCTCAACCGAAAATAACAGAAAGTACTTTTTCCTTCATCCAAAAGAAATTGCACTGCAAAACATAATTTTTTTTCTTCTTATTACTGTTTCAAAAACACGTAAAGATAGAATTCCTTACTTTACGAATAATAGATAGTTATTTGTACTATTAATGTGTCATAAAACAACCATATTGAGATTTATGAAGTTTAAACAAAAATTTTAAATTTTAGCAGTTTGGATTCGTGTCCTTTTAACACAAACACTGTCAAACTCCTCAATCAATATTTTTGCACCCCAGCCAATTTTACGATATTTTACAAATGTTAAAAATAGCGTGTTTTTTACAATTTTCAGTTAAACATTATTATTAATTACAAATAAAAAATTAAACTATTGATTTATATTTGAGAGCAATATTTAATGATATTCTTGTACCAGAATTTGAGAAACATTCGCCAATAAGATCTGAAAATAATGAAAATTTATTGATTAATTTTAAGGGATAGAGAAACAAAGCCCTTCATCCCAAAATATTGAAACTTTGAATGATAATTTTAATATTTTGAAGTATTTATCATTACGAATAGTTATTTACACTTGTAATGGAAATAAGTTTTCACTCAGATTCAAGATTACCAACATTACTTTTAGATCAATTTTGAGTATAAATACTGTAAGCAAAATTATCTCACAAAGTGAAAAATATTATAACCGAGAAAAAAATCGAGCATGTCATGGATAAAATATTTTTATTGTTATTTCTAAACTTGAACTTTATTAAATCTATATTTTTATGTCACGCTAGTAAACTTAAACTTTGTTTATTTGACTCGTGTTAACTTTTAAGCTTGACATGTATGTCTTGCGTTCGAAGTCTGATATATTTTTCATTTTCTTTCTGTGCATGAACTTTACAAAATGTTTGAGCTTATAGAAGCTGTTCTCACAAACTAATCTGGAGTGAAATGTCATTTTGTTTCATAAATGAGTTTCTACATGAGTACACAGAGAGATAATTTACGAAATCCACATTTATAATGATGTTACTCATGCACTATTTAGAACCATTAATCTCTACAACGGTATACTGTTCTTATTCACACGCGAGAGTTTGCGAGCTAGCTATTTCTGAGTTTAATTTACAAGGTAGAGTTTAAGTTTGAACTTTTATTATTGTATCCAAACACTCTACATCATTTCTGGAAAGATTTCAAAAAGGGTTCAACCTCAAATTTAACAGTAATTACAACTGCATAAGCGATATAATTTAAATGCTCCATAAAAGATTTAATATTTTTCATTAGTTGGCATCGCATTATTTTCAAAATATTGATAGTTTTATTTTCTGTAAATTCAGAAATAGTATTATGTCCAGTTTTATTTCAACAAAATCTACATTTGTTTTTTTTAATAGAATGAATGATTAAAATGCTCTACCGCGTTATAGAAGTACCAAATTATATATTATTTGTTGCTTTTTAGAAATAATTTCATTTATCCACCATCTTGAACGAGGGAATAAATTGTTCATTCTACTAGTTTTAATATATCACTCTCAAATCTATACTAACGAATTTATTAGATTGTAATAAATTGCATTGAAAATAAGATATAAAGAAGGTATATATATATGTAACTGTATATATATATATATATGTCCTTCATATATATATATATATATATATATATATATATATATATATATATATATATATATATATATATATATATATATATATATATATATATATATATATACATAAATTATATAAATTTTCCTTTCCATTTTTGAAAGTTTTTTATAATTAATATGATAAATTCATGTCTGGGGTCTTAGGTTACAAAATAATATTTAAAAATAATTTCTAAATTGAGTGTGAAGAGCAATCTAATCAACGAAAAATAATCTAAAGGTGTTTCAGATGTTTTTACAAGCATTTTATGGGATAATACATTTCTTAGAATAAAAGTCGTGTGTATCACTAAAATACGAACATGGGAGCGTCGCCAGTTCGTTGATGCAATATTTACCCTCTTTTTCCTTTTGTCTCTTTTCTTGTGTGTAGTCCAATACTAATGCTATAGTAATTTAATTTAAGAGTGGAGAAAGTTTTCACTTTTAGAGGTCACACTGTGTTTTATACTGTAAATTAATTATAATTCAATGGTAGTCTGAGGCACAACTTACTATTTATAGCACATCTTCATTAGGTTATTGTAACGCAATGAAATTATCAGTAATTGAGGTACATGAAACATATACACACACGCACGCACGCACGTACACACACACATGGAGTTAAAAACTACAATTAGATTTGATTCTTTGATTAAATGTTGTGTTAAAACAAGCAAATAGTTAAAAACAAAAGGACACATAATTTAGAGCTATGGTTAAAGCCTAACTGGCCTAGTTTTTTTGCTCAACAGCATGTTTATTTGTTGAACATTGTTGAAGTATTGATCGTTGCCGGATGACTATTTTTCCAACACAGAGGTCTGCTACTACAACTGATACGTACTTTTAGATCACGGTTAAACAACGAGATTGAGATATAAGGTGACACAACACTCTCCACAAAGAGAGACTTTTGAGGCCCTAAGCCTTTCCAACGAAACAATATTTATCCAGTGGAATCGAGACGACTGGAAAACGCGGCTCGAATTTAACATCGTCGGTCGCAAACTCGCTGGCGTGATCATTGGATTATTTCAATTGTATTTGAACATTTTCTGACTACTTATTTCTGCCCAATTTCTCAACACAGTCGTTACGCTGATTATTTTGAACCATGATCAATGACATGACAATTTCTGAGATGGCACTTTATTTTCCCCATCCCTGCCAAACTAACATGAAAACTTAGAGCATTGACAGGATTGATAAAGATAGCCCTTGCGTACGACGATTTTAGTTTGAAAGCTCGAAACCTGAACTTGGAGACTTTTGGTAACAGATTGAGTTTGTGCAATACTATGATTGACATTAAAATTCGTTTAACTTACAGTCAGTATTTGATTTTAAAAAGTACTATTTTCGGTAGGCAATGAATAACAAATTCTGAAAAATGTATTTTATATTAACTTTCTTATATTTTTATATGATTTAAAATAATATACATTTTTCTAAAGAGATTTTTAAAAAAAAATATTTTTTTTTTGCTGTAATGCATGAAAAAAGTTTGGACAAAACATTTTATATTAAGATATGTGCCTACCTTTAGTACATCTGTTTAAAAAAAAGAAAATTTTGTGAAACACTTATGTTTTTAGTTACAATGATCTATAAAATGGTAAACTCAAAAGTCATTTTCATAAACTTTTTTTATTTTTCCAATTTTGGCCATACTTGGTTAAAATTTAGTAAAAATTGAAATTTACGCTTAAGTTCATATAACAAATTCAACTTAATATATTTTTATTTTTGTTTCAATAATATATTTAATGTACATATATTTCTGTTGTGAAACAGACAAGTGCAGTTATCTCTTAAACTTACGAGTAATAACAAAACTTATAAAAACAACATGATTTCACAAAATATATCACTTTCTTAAATAAAAATAGCTTGAAAATAAACAGTTATATATTTAAAATACCTGTTTGAGGTTCACAACATACCTAATGTCGTACTAAACATTGTGGTAAAATTTCATTTAAATATATCAAATGCGTTTTAAGGAAGGAGATGTTTCGTAATAATAATAATAATAATTATAATTTAATTGCAGTTTTTCAGAAAATGCAAATCTATAAACCAAATTAAATGAATAAATAGTTGGTAGATGCACCTACAACTAAACTATAATAAATTAGTAAGTAAAGACAAATTCTGTATTTAAAAACTATATTGTACATTCATATCGCTTAAATATGAAGGAAAATCTGTTTAAAATGCATTATTAAATAAATGCTATGGCTTAGTTTCGGTCTTGAAAAATTCTACTTCCGGTCGCTTTAAATGGAACTTCCGGCTTAAAATCTGGCCTGTAACTTTATTTTCAGCTACTTTAAAAAAAATGCAAACCATTTTTGAAATCGTAAATATGTGGGCTTTAGTAAAAAGTAATAAAGAAACTTTCAAAAGTTTTCACGAAAACAGTGATTTTTGGGTAGGCACATATATTAAGAGGCTCAAAACAGCATCCTACAAAAGTATTAAGGAAAAAAAAATTCAAATATTTTTGAAGGAAAAGTCAATTGTTTATTGTTAACATATTATTTTTTACGCTTCATATCTAATGACTAAATAAAACTGAGAAAGCTCAAAATTATCTTAAGACAGAAAAACGATTACAAAATTATAAACCTCTAGTGTACTAACTGATAGTAGTTATACGAAAAGTATTAGAATATTACCGAAAAAAATGCTATAAATAAGCAACTATGGCATATCAGCAGCATAAAAATATTTCTCCCCTAATTTTCAGTTTGATTTAAAGCTCAAAGTTTGGTGTTTTAAAAACTACATTAAAAACATGGATCGAAAAACTTATGAAACTACTACTGAAATTTGAATCATTGAAATCGTGGAAAAACTGACAGAAAAATTTGTGAAATAATA
Source organism: Nephila pilipes (assembly GCA_019974015.1). NCBI lineage: Eukaryota > Metazoa > Arthropoda > Arachnida > Araneae > Nephilidae > Nephila > Nephila pilipes. The sequence continues at coordinate 11,757 of BMAW01074216.1, forward strand.
AACGTAAATAAACATTATTTCAAAATACAAAAAAGACAGATTTAGTTGAAAACAAGCTAAGCGGATGACGTCCAAAGTTTTATCCAAGGCGTCAGGCACTGTGAGTAACGATGGATCCTTATAAATATTATTTGCAGTTCCAAAACTAGCTCGGTGAAATTGACATTGGGAGGGTGACAGAGATTTAACAAGTTCACCAAGGCAGAAACCATCAGAAAAATTTTAAGAAAATATAATTTTATAAAAATACATTAATTATTTTCTATTTTCTATAATTTTATTGAAAATAGAATATATAAAAACATTAATCAGTGAAGCGAATCAAAAGGCTTGCATACAGTTCGCAAAAACCTAGATTCAAATGCCTCCGTATTTTTAGAAATTGGTCGTATTTGTAGATAAGAGCAAGTACATTCTTTCTGGAAGTGCTGGAAAGCAAATGATATGGAGGAAAACCTAATACTGAACTTGAAATGAAGAATATTACTACTTCTGTGAAAAATTAGGGATGTAACCAGATGGGATGGAACGGTATGTGTGCTGCCGATTTTGGAAATCTTCATTTAATTGATGTGCAAATATACAGTTCATTTATTCAAATATTTAGAAATAAAATTTGGAACATTGTTCTCTAAGAATGGGCATGTCTTCAAATTTCAATTTTCATTTGGATTATGATCCAAAACATAAGGCTCACATTTTGAACGTTGGTTTACTGTCCACGTGCACTCGGAACACCTGCACTTACAGATTTCAATCAGATCAATACCATTTGATATCATTTGGAAAATAGCATCCATAAATTTGAATTTTTCAATAGAAATGAACTAAAAGAAACAGACTCATATTAAAATGGGAAAAATTGAAATGTTTGTGATAATGTGGGGAATTCTATGCCTAAAAGACTAAATGAAGTCATAAAGCTTAAAAGAGATCCAACACATTATTAAGGAATATTTATAGAGATTTTACAATATGTTATGCTTAGGTGGCTCAATAATTTTTTGTTCAGTACTTTTAATTAATACCTCAGCTATATATATACAATTTTATAATTATTTAGGAACGTTTTAAGTTAATTCAGAGCTTTTTTTTTTTAATTTGTTTTAGTTATTAAATATCACATACAAGAAAAAAATATGTTAAAATTACACTGAATTTTTTTGTCGAAAAATTATTTAAAGTTTTTTGCCCCGATACGGTTTTGAGCCACTGTACAGTGCATTTTGATTTATTATGATGTAGGAAAGGAAATCATATAAATAAAGACCCATGATATAGGTAATAATTTTTTTTAGCCCCAAAGAAGCATTTCAAGGGAATATAACCAAGGATATCCAATTAATAACTTTATGATGTCGTGTTAATGCGGCCGGTAGCTCAGTTTCCTAGTAATAACTCAATAATTTCTAGTCAGCGCGAGTGGTGTTGAGAAGTGTTCTAGTTCAATAATCTTGAGAAATATTGGGTACATTTGCATTTTAAATCGAAATGAGTTTTCAAGTAAAATTATGTGGAAATTAGGAAAGAGAAGTATGTGACATTGGGCTAATCGCGATTTTCCCTTCACTACGCTTGGGGATTTTAATTGAGATTGATTTCATGATATGAACAATATCTTCCGAACCAAAAACAAAAATGATTTTGATTATTAGAGGCTGGTAGAAATAAAGTGAAGTGAGGTAGATATGACGGTATATAAGCAAAGGGAAGTTTAATGGATAGAGGTCGAGTGGGACTAGCGCTGAGTGTATACCTTGCAAGCGGTAGATGATATCAAGAGTTGTTACGGCGATAGAGGTCGCAGAGGATTCGAGAAATCAAGACAGCCTCAACTGGAGGGATTTTGGTAAGAGAGTATTTGTTCGGTAGTAGTTGAATTGGTGAATCAAGTTACCAAGGAGAGCAAATATTTCTCAGATATTATACTACAAAATTGATAAATAAATAATTGTGTGAGATTTGACTGGTGTATCCTTGCGTAGGTTATTGAATTTTATAGTTAGTTCTATTTGACTGAGTTATGGCACAAGAGTCGGATAGGAAAAGTGACTTGTCACAAGTATAACCTCACCTGTCACCGTCGCCCTGTGTATCCAATCTTCTGAAATACGGAAGTCCATCTCTACAACCTTGTAAGATTGAAAAATGATCCAAATGGGTCAAATACCAAAAATAACTTTCCCTTTTTAAAAAAATGTTTTTGAGTTAAAATTATATTTCGGAAAAATTATTAAAAATAGACATGTATCATAATATAATTTTAATTTATTATTCTTCATATTTACTTAATATATATATATATATAACACATCGATCAATAACTCCAAAGACTAACCCAGAGATGGCGCTCGTAGTAAACCAGTAACCAGGTCTTTCTAGAGTACTAACCTTTGCTTGAACGTGTCAAAATTTTAAGTCAGTCGGATCAGGAAAAGGTTTTGAAGTGAAGTGAAAAGTTTTTCCAAGTGGGTGCCGCGATTTGGCA
>BMAW01074216.1:17066-37335 GCA_019974015.1 Nephila pilipes
TTTACTGAACATGTATATATATATATATATATACATGTTCAGTAAAAAGATATTTTAGTATTTTATTAAATAAGAAACATTGCCTGTATGGTTTCTTATGCAAAATATATTTATTTGATGTATTGATCTTTTTCCGATTGCCTATTTTTAGGCAATAGACACAAATACCATCTAACCTCAGTTGATACGCCTCGTAATTGTGTACTGTCAGATGACGGTGCAAAACATATTCCAGCAACTCAAACTTTCTAGCTGACTGAATAACAAGCCATGCACCTTTCCCGAATTGGAAGTTGAACCTTCGCAATTCAGTGGTAAGCCAACTTTTATTTGTTTGTGCACTTTTATACCACCGTATTATTACTTGTTACGGTCTACATCTTGCGACATTCTAGTAAACATTTGAAAGGCTTAAAGGAGAGGAATAGAAATATTTTTCATACAAATTCGCTGGGAATACAAGATTTACTTTTTCCATTCTTCAGTAGAAAAGTATAACAACTCAGCATTCTTGCTGTTCCTTTATGTGTGTCACGGCAGATTATTAATGGTTGAAAAAATGTTATCATTAAATTACGATCTTGTAGAATAAAATAGGAATCCAAATACAAAGAGGAAAGTTGGAGTAAATAAGCCAATAAATATAGTGTGAAATGATATTTATTGAAGAATATCTTTTTCTCCTTAATTATTCAATAAAGTGATAATGAATTTAAGAAATAGGCTACATCGTTTAGGAATCAATTAATATTAAAAGTAAAAACTGCATTTCTTTGCCCAATGACATTGAAATAACCTAATATTCTTAATATTTTATAAATAAACATTACCAAAAATTATATTTTGTGAAAAGTTTGTTTATGAGTAAGCTTTTATGACTATCTCTTAAACTGAATTTTTTAAAAATCATATTTACTTTGAATATTTTCAAATTTTTCTTGGTATAATTTTTGCAATTTTGTTTGACTTCTAATTATGAAATGCTCCTTCTGACCACCGCTTCTACATTTTGACATTTTGTGCAGTTAATTCACATCCGTGATTTGACTCAAAGAGCAGAATGAGTTTTAGATTATCTAAATTATACAGTAGTAGCCCCCCTTGTAAGGGATACATCCAAACAAGGAACACTAGTAATTATGTAACAATTCTGTTGGTCTTGATTCTATTGAATACAGACCTTAATGCATTTAGCTCTTATTAAGAGATACTCTATTCAAAAGACACTGAAAAAGTTTCTAAAATAACATGGAGGTAAAGAATTTAAAAAAAAGAATAGAAATCCTATTTGTTAGTATCCTTTTGAGGATTCAAAGGCAAGTTTGCGCTTAGAGAAAAATAATTTTCTGACAAAGAGATAATAAAATGAGCATTAAAATCCATCTCTTTTAAAAGTAAGGATGCAATAGAGTATGAAAAAGCAAGTTGTGGTGCAGTCAAAATGATATTTTCCATTGATAATTTTCAAAATCCAATTATTCTTTCTACAGTTCTCAGAAGAGAGAAGAAAATAGCTCTAGCAAGTTGCAATGCAATTCAAGACAGGTTCAATGAGAAAAGGGGGTGTATGTATTCATCAAAAATTAAAAGGTAACTCCATGAGCAATAACTGAATAAAATAACATTAAATAAACAAAACACCAATTACGTTACATTTTAAAGTTATAATGAACATGAGAAAAACAGTACTGCAGACATTTTAAATTATGGCTACTTCGATTCAAAAAAATTACATGGTGTGCAGTTCTTTTCAATTATATAACCACTCTTATATAAACTTCCGAGACGAAACATGTGACACGAAGAACTATACAAATACCTTAAAATACATCCCTCTCAATTAAAACAATTCGATAAAAACGATAACTGCTGCCCCTTTCGATTAAAACAATAACTGTTGGTGATAATGAATAACTTAAGATCATCAGTGACTTTAATATCTACGAGGTAAAAAAATGCTTACAGTGTACCAACTTTCAAACAAACAAGTATAACGAATTATTTTAGATAAATGTCTGTTAGTACAAAACTTCGTTGTTCATTTCATACACGTTGGTAATGATTGAACTATTTTAAGTGCGTTAATATTAAAACTCAAGATTTGACATAAACAACAATAGTCAATAACAATGACCACTAGTCTATCGTAGCCAAATTTTTTTTATTAAGACCCGAATTTTAGTATAAGATTAGGTAAATGTATAAGATACTTATAAAATTTAAAAAATAATTTAATGTTATGTATCGAATATTTCGAATGGATTTATTGTCATTTGGTCGTGGCTCAAAACTACGATTCAATTAATTTAGTATAATATTATATGGTGAAATTAATTTAAAACCAAACAACAAATGTAATGCATTTTAACGTACGATTCATGTAACAGAAGTTTTATGTTAATAAAAATTGAATTTAAATTAACAAAAATTATACATTTCCTCCGATTTATTTATCTAGATGTCTATTTAACACTTTTTTGTTTCAAAATATGTTTTAAAATTGCTTTTAACTAGGAATAAATCCACTGCCAGAAAAAAATCTATAAGATTTTGAAGTTACATCAAATCGAAGATACAGTATAAAATAAAATATATTTAAGTTGAATATTTATTTCAAAGCTGCCCGTGATTGTTATTTAAATCACATTCTGATTTTGTATCGCTTGTCAGTACATTTTAAGTAATGGAGCTAAAAATAACTCCATTAGTGTCACTATAATCCAAATACTTACTAACTGATTTTAATCTTCAGTGTTTGTTCGGATCATTTAACAGGATTTTGGAACAACACAATACGTCAACCTTGTAACATTCTGTTTGTCATCCATAACAGGCATTTTAACAATAAAGAAGTTGTATTATGCTCAGCTGACATTTTTTCGTTTTTTTATTAGTTACTGTTATAAAAGAAAATATTATTCCAATTAACAAATTAAATGTTGCAAAAATATAAAGCCAAGTATTTCAACATGGCGTAGAAAGTAAATCAGTATTTCGTTGTTTATAGCGGATTTGTGTGTGATGACAGTTACAACGTCCTTCGTTTAATCCCTTAACTGTGTAACATACGAAGCTTTTTGTTTTTCGGGATGATGTGATTTGTAATTTATAAAACCAGATAACAAGTCCCTTGCATACATTTTTAATTTCCTATATTAGAAAAAAAATGTAAAACGAGCTTTGAAGCTTTCTTTTGTGATAATTTACGCAACAATGTATTTTTAAAAACAATTTTGGAATAAATTTATAGTTATATGCAAATAAGTTCAGATCATTATTGCTTGAATAATGTATATAAAAAATTAGAAATACTTGTATTAAAATATGAGAATTACTTATCAATCGTTTATTTATTATTTCTTAAGAGATTTATAACAGAATTCTGCATCTCTGACATTCTAATTTTTAACCGCATATCAATTTTTCTGTTTACTGTAACTTTAACAAGCACTGCATCAGGTTTAACAGGCGTTTTTGATTTTTATGGATAAACATGATTCTGAATTGAATAAATCTCATTGTAATTTCCTCTTATTGTGAATAAATAAATTTTAGCTCTACCTGTCGCTCCGAAAATCACATCTTTTATCCAATATAGTACATGTTTTCTTTGAAAAAATTTGAATGACAAAATTAATAACGTAAATGAAATGTAGAGTAGATTGTGAAATATCAAAAAATACACGTTATTGATTTACTTACCATTGCTTAACATTCGGCAATTAATAGATGATACTATTCCGTTAAAGCACTTGTATTTAGCGCTTTTCTTATTTTGTTTTAGATATTTCTTTAGCCTTAGGAGTTGCTCGTCTGGTTTGACTTCTTTCCTTTTCATAATAATATTAACTCCTCGCTATTTCGGCTTCCGTTAAAATTGTTGGGGGAAACAAAATTGCGTGGAGATTGAAGGAAGTTTATTCACAAAAAGAAAATAGCGGGCGTTGCGTTCTTTCCTACTTTAATTGCTTGCATTCCAAAAGAAAAATGTTCTCTGTTCTCCTAAAGGCCATTTTTAATTTCGTGGCAGCTTTTTAGTGTTATTCTTTCTTTTTGACTCAATGTTTATTTGTGTTATTTTCTTCAGTTTTGCTCAGTTTATTTAGTTATTCAACATACAATAAATCTAAGTATCTTTTTCTTGTGTGTATTTCAGGGTACCACTTTATTTCGAAAGGGTACCCTGAAATGATATGATATAATAAATACTGTATGATATAAATACTGATTTCTGTAATACCGGGTATGATATAAATACTGATTGTCAGTTTGTATCATTGAATATATATTGAAAAAAGATGGAGAACATTGTAAGAAATAATTAAAAGAAATTTGTAAGAAATATGTTATACTAAGCCAAAGGCATGACCAATGAAATATGAGCCTATTGCGTCAATATGGAACCTAAAAGCTAAATGTAGATTTAATCGAAAAAGTATCAAATTAATTTTATTAAGAAGAGGCGGCCAATGAAATTTTTAACACATTAAAAATATAACAAAATTTTATTGAAATTAGAAATATTTGCTCACTAAAACTTAATTAGAATTAGAAATAAAAACTGCTTACACTCATCTTTTAAATAGTTATAGAAATCTTAAGAGAAAACAGACTTAATATTTTGCCTTAAAATTGCTACATATACTAACAGATAAGTTATCATGTTCGTATAATTGAGGATTTATTAACAGTTTTAGTTTTTATGTTTCGTTTTTGATATCTGAATTTAAAGAAAAAAAACTTGAAAATAGCATACAATTTTTAAATTTAAATGAATTCATTGAACTACAGTTAAACTCGTTTGAAGCAAATAAAAAATGTGTTGTAATATTTAATGAAAGTTGGATTTAGAATTTTAATTTCATTTTCATTATGTACATTCATACTGGTTCTCATATTTGTAAGAAAAATTGATATTTTTATTCACTGGAAAATTTTAGTGAAATAAATGTAATTTTTATTCGTTAAAATTACATGTTTAGATCATTTTTCTTTCGGATAAAATAAAAAAAGTCAAAAACAATAATTTTCAGCATGCTCACAATTATAAGGACATTTCAATTTTTCCTCGCTGCTTACGTTTGTTTCTTTGAGATTATGTTTTGTGGGCCCTGCTTCATAGTGATACACGAATTATTTTGTCTGGCACATATTCAGTGAATTTTTGTTCTCAAATACTCAAGATCATTATTATTCCAGGCTGCGTAGATGTTATCCTCAAATTAGTTATACTCTGTCTCCATTTGCAAACACTATCCTAACGATACAAACCCTAAACAATTTCTGTAATATTTCGGACAGGGAAATGATCTGGCCGCTTCGAAATATTGATAATTTTTTCTTCCAGCTATTTTTGCTTCCCTAGAAGTGCGTCAATATGCTCTATCTCACTGAGAAATAAAATTATTATCCCCACCCAAAGAGGGGGTAATAATTTTGATAATACGAATATGCTAAGAATTACACGTCTGAGATTCCTAGGTATTTCTTTATACTCATATTAGTGGGTATAACTACTAAATTCACTTTTCTGTAAATTGAAACTGTTTTTCCTGGAACTTCTCCTTTTTTTCGTATCATTTTATGTTTATCGGTAAACGATTTTTTTTCTATCCATTTTGATATATTTTATGAAATTTCAATGATTCAAAATACACACACAAGTGTAATTATTGACCTTAAACTCGTTCAATCAAAACTGAGGGCAATTTCATCTGCAGACAATTTTTGTATAGCAATAAGACGGATGATACTTCTTCAGTTTTAGTGAGACAGCCTTAATTTTGCACCAAATTTCTTCCGCACCGAACCATTATTTCAGTGTTTTCTCACATTTTCTGGGGCAATTTTAAATCTTCGAATTTCTTTAACCATATGGCGAACTAACGTTCTTCTTTCACTTAAAAATCTCATTTAGTACTTCAATACCTGTATGTATTTTTTTCTGGAGACATTTAAGTCAATGTTCGTACGAGAGAATTTTGGAGCATATATATGAATCAATTTAGACCCGAAGTTAAAAAAAAATTGTATATAGATCTCTTATTACTTGTTTGTAAGTTGTGGTAGCCCAGTTGTCATGGTCGCGAACTCGCTCCCGCTGTTGTTTCCGTTGAGTTGTGGGTTCGAGTCCTAATGCCACTTATGACCAATTGTATTGCGAGGCTGACGCACTTCAAATCTGTCAAGGCTCCTAGCCCTCCCCTTAGATTGGTGTGAAAAATTGGAGAGGGAGATGTCCCTTCAGCTTTTGTCCTCGTCCCGTGATCGTAGTTCGAAATTAAGAAGTCGGTTGTCAAAAGCCCTCGAGTTGCTTCTAAGTGCCAGGTTAATAAAAATCAATCAATCGCTCAGAAATAAAATAACAAAACCCTGACTGGCCTGGTAACCATGAACATTTAAAAATGGTGAAAAAATATTTAGTTTTTTTTTCATTTGTTTTATTTTTCTAATTTAAAAAAGAGCATTAATTTCAATTTTTGGAACAGATACATTAAGCGTTATCTCTCTCTCTCTCGTTCATAAGTATTTTGAATTCAATTTTTCTGAAACAGCGACTAATGCTAATTGATTCTGAAACTCATAGTGGTAAAAACTCTAAGCTAAAAGACAAGATCAAATTTATGTCAAAATGGAAATATATATTTATATAAGTAAAACATTATTTCAAACACCAAATTACTTTATTTTCAACAATAATTTTCATTTTCATACAAAAATGTAATACTAATGAAAATTCGTTAAAATATTGATTTGAAATTGACTGATAAATGTACTGCTTCATTCTGATGACAAAATTAATGCTGATCGTCGATTATAATTTTATCGATTTATTAATAATCATTATATTGATTCAATATAATGAGTTAACTGTAATTGAGTGTGTTTCATTGTGGATGGCAAAAAGTTTATGAATTGAGAAGTACAAGAAATTCACATATAAGTATCCCAAAATGATTGATATAATTGAAAATTGAAATTAAAAAATACTGAAGGCAATATAAAGGTACTGTTTGCTGCATTCTACTTCGGAAACAGAGAATTTTATCTCACCAATTTTCATAACTGGTTACGAAGCTTGCCAACAGGTGGAACTGCTGAATGGGAAACCTAAGAAACGATGAACATATTTTAAGCACTGTGGCGAAAACTAAGTATTGAGGGATTCAAAACAGAAAAAGCGTGGTACAGTCTGATAATAAAACTGTGAACAGCTGTGACTAGTGTGAATGGTCAAGCGACATTTCTGTTTCTCACGAACTTTGAGGTCAAGACTTGACGTTATAGAAATCGGAACTTCCGGGAGCATTACTACTTCCTATACCAGGTGCTACATTTAGCAGATGCCATTTCCTTTCCCAGTTGAGGGAAGGGGGGGGGGAACTCGGATTCAACAAATGGAATAATAATTTCAGCTATTTAGCGGATAGAAAAAATTGTGTTCCGTAGTTTTGAAGAGGTGTAGCTAATTTCATTTCGCTCAGAAACTCCGAAGAAATAGGACAACATAGATTTCCTAAGCATTTAGCTAGGACACCGTGTCTGCAGACATCATAATTACAGTTATATTTTTTCTAGTAATGAACAGGCATCTTGAAATATGTTACACTTGAGTAGTAGATGTAAGTGCAAATAAGCACTTTATCTTATTGTAAATATCTTCTACAATATTTAATTTAATTACAATAAATTAGTATAAATAGCACTAAGCTCCCTATAATTTAACTCAATCTGCCCCAACCGGCCGAGAGATACAAGCTTATGCATCGCCCACTTGATTAATCTCTTGCTTATAATTATAAGTTCTATCAGTAGTTGTACTCCTGTGTCTCATGAGCGATATTAATGTAAAACAAGATTCTTGGATAATAAACAGAGAAATTTTGTTATTCAAAATGTAAATAAGTATTCTTCAGTTTACCGTCTGCATTTCACTTGTTTGTTGTGTTTTCAGTCAATGATGCTATAAAACTCTCACTGATGTGCTATTATCAAACGTGTGTTTTGTAATATTGAGGCAATATTAAATGGTGAAGAAAACGCAAGAATTTATATATCCCTTAAATTTCACCACGTCAATTCTTCAAATCACAATTACGTTTAAAATGCCGCTACTCCTTATAATTATACAATAAAGACTTCGATAGAATCGAAAGAGAAATTGAAGCTTGAATTTATTACTCACCAGACTACTGCTTTCTTAACAGCCTTTGTATGTGACACATTAAAAAAAACTGCTCTATAAAATCTTATATAATGTGGAAAAGCAAAGTAACAGTTCAAGTGCATCCTCTTCACTGACCGTAGATCAAAATTGCGCAGATTGTAGCGAAAAGGCCACGTGTTGTTTTAAAGTAGTATTATTTCAAGTAAACTAACCAAATACATATCTTTCAAAAAAGAAAACAATTTGGAGAATGAGTAAGCATTTCATATAAAATGGTATGATTTTATTACAAATTAGAAAAATAAATCTTTGAATAAATCCCTAAATGAAATGACAAATTATTCAGAATTTGAAAAACATTGCAACCAATTTTAATTTTAATTTTGAGTTAATTATATTTTCAATTGATTCTTTCTAATGCACAGTCATGTTCATTCCGAGAGTCAGAAGATACACTCTAAATAACCACAAGTCTAGCTGTTAAATACATAGTCATTTTGAGCCTCGGTTTTCCTTTCTTTGCATGGATTTAAACTGTGAATAAAAGTTATTTAAAAGAAATATGTCTGAAAATATTAATATCTTAGCAAAAATGTCAGTTAGACTTTTTAGGAAATGAGAAAAAGTATTGAGATTTAATTTAAAATAATTAATTAACTAATTTTGTGGAAACTTTACTTTAGAATCTCAATATCAGAGATTTGCTGAAACTGACTTCTGTTCTTATGAGATCAGATTTAAAGATTTCTTAGCAAATTTGGTAACATATAATAATAAATGATAAAATATTTAAGATAATTTAGAAAGAATTGCAGTATGAGATAAAATTAAAAAATAATGTTATGAGATAAGAAATACTTTGATTTTTAATCTTAACTTTTAAGTTGTTAGGTATAAGTTCAAATGACCTGAAATTATTAAAATTTTCTTAAAAAATAGCTAATATGATAGTATAATAATTTTATTGTGAGTCTCAAGAGATATTTATGATTAATTTTTTCAAAAGATGCTTCCGGCATTAAGATTATTATTCCTATTTACAAAATTGTTCCCACAATTTTAATAGAGTTTTTTTTATGCTGATGAAATATACGAAAAAAGGTTGCTTGCCTCAACAGATCGTCAATTACCCTTACAAAAGAGACTTTTGTTAATAAAACAATAAGGTTAGTATCTAAATTTAAAAATTATTGCCGCACTTTAATTTAAAAGAAATATCTTTATTGTTAAAAACGGGAAAATTTTTCCATTTTCAAAAACACAAACGATGCGTTCAAAATATGAATTTGTTCAATAAGTTAAAATTTCATGAAGAAAATGCTATTTTAAATTTTGTTGTGTAACATGTTTTGTCTCAATTCACATCATTTTTAAAGAAATCTTTCCAAATTTGGTTACATATGCTCACTGTAATTCAAATATTTTTTACCCGTTATTTACTTTTTTTAAAACAACTTTTTGCTTGAATTCGAAGTATTCTAAAAAACTTTTATAGAAATCTCATCAATATACCTTTCTGTACGCAAACATGTTTTATGTTCAAGACATGTTCTATTTATATTTCTTGAAGAAAACCATGTTATTTAATTTAGCTAAATAAATAAAGCTCGAAGAAAGTAACAAAAATATCGAAGAGAAAGAAAAGCAGGAAAAGACGAACAGATTTCTTTACGGATTTCCTTCCTTTTTTTTCTTTTGAGGACGAAGGAAATCATTTAAAGAGTATCTTCACGAACGAACAAAATGATCCGATTCTTTACTTACCCATTTATACTAGTAAAAATATATAGATTGTTATTTCCTTTCCTTCTGTGTTTTCCATTTTTTTTTTGAAAATGAGACAAATCAATAAGTATTCCACCTTCCATACTATTAGCTAACTAGCCAATCGTAAAATTGTACATGCTTTAATATATATATATATATTCATATATATATATACTGAGTGGAGCAAAAAAACCAGGATAAATAATTTTTGTTCTAGCTGTATAAAAAATAAATACATTAATAAAATATAACAAATAATAATAAGAGTAAGCTTTTACTAATAAATAAATTTAACTGGCTTAAAAGTGGCTGCCTTTTGCAGTGACTCAGAGGCGCAAACGCTTATTGAAATTTTCAGCAATGGGCCGCAAGTGTTCTACCTTTAATCTATCCCATTGCCATCAAAGCGATTGTCATAAAGAGTCGAAAATTTTGAGTCGTTAACTGTAGGCCCTAAACTCCAAAATGGAGCATAAACTGTAATCCAGGGGACTAAATTCTGGCGAGTAGGATGGCTTTTCTGCATATGATATCGTGTCCGGAAAAGGCACCTTGCCCTGCTCTTTTGTCATTTTGGCCTTATGAGCTGGTTCTTTAGTCTTATTGAAACGTCCAGTTTACATTGCTGAAGCGCCTTTGGGCCCAAGAAAGTACAGCTTCTATAATGTCCCACTGGTGCAATTTCTGATTTATTTTAATGTCCTCATCAAATTCCACCCCAGATCATGACCGACTTTGGATGTTGGTGATGTTCAATAATTTACCGAGGTACTTGGAGCTCCTACAGTTCAGATCCTATTGTTCTTGTTGGATGGTAGCGAGCCTCTCATTGAAAAGGAATCTCTCCCAAAACTGACTCTGTACTGGCATATTTGGAGCAGCATTAATTTGTTTTCTTCAGTGCGAAGTTGAACTTTTTTGAAACTTGTAAGGCTTCTCATGTCATTCTCTTGTGTGTCTATGTTATTCTCTTGTCACTAGCAATTTTTCACATAGAAACCCTCGGATTCCCTTGAACTCGCTTTTGATGGCCTTACGATTCTTGGAAGTGTCCACCGTACGTTTTCGCACACTTTCTGTACGCGCTCTTGAAATGGCAGTTTGCATTAGAATGGCACTGCCGAAGCACATTAAGCAAACAAATGATTTCACACCTTGCTTAAACAACTCTAAAATAGCCTATCTTGTGTTTGATATTGTTAAAACGCCAAAAAAAAAAAAAAAAAAAAAAAAAAACCAATACATAAACTGAGAGAATATTATAAATATTTTATAACTAAAGTATTAGGAAAAAATGCACACCGATCATGAAGAAATTAATTAACTTCTATTCTATGATGCAATAACTTTATCCCAGTCTTTTTGCCGCATACTGTATATATAATTTTAAGAAAAAACTTCTATGTAGCAAAAGAGTAAGGTGAGAATTGAAAAGTAAAAAAACATTCCTCTGCCAATATGAAATTAAATGAATATATGCTGTAAAGGACAATTACCTTCTGGATAAATGAAAAAGAACGAAGATTTTCCAATCCTGAGCTGATAATTCTTCAATGAAAACCGAAGCGTTGCGCACTATAATTAATTTAGATAGTTACTCAGTAGTAGTGCGCACAACTCTCAGCGTTAGAAAAAACTAAATCACCTGAATAGAAAAATCTTTTTCTACCACCCAAGGTCTACTGCTTTAGGTCGGGCGTTTTGGCGTACCAAATCATTTTTCAATTTTTTTATCCTTTGCTTCAATTTTAATTACATTTAGCTTAAATATATTCAATTTAATAATTTATCGTTTGCTTTGAGTTATGTATCGGAAAAGTTTACCATTGGCCTTTTCTTGATATTTCATCGTTTAATTTATTTTTTACATTTCATTGAGTGGTTTAATAATAATTATATAAAAGCTCACCTTTCGGTTGCTAAACCTGTTCTTTGCAAGACTTCGTATATAACTTTTTTATAATTTTTTTTTTGAATTTATGGTTGTGATAAGCTATTCTTTTCAGTACATTTTAATTTAATTTTCCTCCTTTCCTTTTATTAATTTTTCAATAGAAAAATTATTGGTCGAGTGTTGAGGGATCGAATAATTAGACTCTGTCAAAAAGAATGAACTAAGTAATTCTTTTATTTAAACACTCTTTTTTTTATTTCAAACTTTTATCTTGGGTATAAAAGAAAATTATTTTTTATAATGATAAAAATATAAAAAGATTAAAGGGCTACCACAGAGTGGTTATGCTAAAACCCAACTAGTTTCATTGCTATTTTTTTCCGTTTCAATGGAGATAATCTTACAGACAAAAAATTTATTTTACTTAGATTTTTTAATGACCTTATAAATTTTCAAAATAATTTCAACCCAGAGTTAAAATCATATTTAATGTTTTATTATTCTTATTTAAATCTGATTAAAAGTTAATATAGATACTTTTGAAACACATTTTTAGATATTAATTTGAAAACAGTTAATATTAGGATTATTAATAGTACTCATATAGAAAAACAACAATTGTTATCACTCTTTCTCATAGATAAAATTCTTTTCTTCGAAAAAAAAATAAGCTTAAATATAGAAATATATAACTACTTACTTAGAAATATCAAATTAGTTAATATGCGTCTAAATTTGTGCTTTATATATTACTTTTGCTGAAATTGATTATTCTATTAATTTTTGAAAAGGAATTTAAAATATAAAAAAAGATTATTTTTTAAAGTATAATTTTTTAGCTGAATATCCTAACACTTTTTTAAAAAGAACCTAAGATATAAAAATGATAAAACATATTATTTCTTAAAAAATTTAATTTAGTTAAAATTTTAATCAATATCTTAATTATTTTTTAAATTTAATTTTTTTATTTTATATATTTTTATTTCATGATTTAACTTCTTAATTTTTGCAAAATTTGTAATTATAATCAGTTTTCATTTGGTTCTGAAAGTGTTTGGTCTATGGCGTTACTATCTTTTGCTTTTTCAATTCATGTATATAATGGGTATTTATACTGAAATGTTCACCTCATTTCTTCATTTAGTGATATGATTATAAAGTGTTTCTTATACTGATGTGTTTAATTAATAATAGTTTTGTATTATTAATAATATTTTTGGTTCTTTTAGTTACTTTATGTTTTTATACTTTGGATTTCTATTGGTTTGCTTGGTTGTCTTTCCCCTAAATGTTTCTACAATGAATTTGTTTGTTTTTGATATCTGTGCAAATATATCCTGTTTTTATAACGGTTTTAAATAATATATTGTGCTGATAGTAATAGTTTTACTAATAATTCTGGAATAACCCAACTTGGTAGTTAAAGTCTCTGACAACATTAAATGTATTATATTCTAGTATTTTGCTTTATTTTTAACTTTTGGTTCTCTTAATTTTTCAATTTATCTATCTTTTTTGATAATTCTGGTAGTTGTCACTTCAATTTTTTCTTTTAATTTGTTTCCTTTTGGAAATTTCTGTAATATATAATGCTTGTCTTTTGTAGATAAATTTGCATATTTATTTTCATTCAGTTTTTGTTGATTACAATATTTCGTCTGTGAAGTCTTATTGTTAGATTGTTAATGTATACCTTTTTTTTCAATTGTATGATAATAGTTTATTACATATAGTTTTATCTTTTAGCTACCGAGATTATTTCCTAATTTGTTATAAATTAATGTATTGGTGTTAAATTACACATAATTATCAAATTATATGTAATAGTAGATTGACTTCTCTATATTAAATAATTTTAAATTTCGATGATTGTTAAGCTTATGACACTCACCATTAATTTGATCCTCATAACTTGGCCAGTTGAGCTAACGTCACATGTAATGGATGAATTTTACGATTGTATGTGCCTTAAGAGAAAGAATGGGCACATGTCGGTACATTTTTTAGGATGGAAAAATGTTTCAACACTAACATTAAATTCTAACTTCTAAATCTTACAGAAATCAGCACAGCTTAATGTACTTATAATTCTTTTTTTTAATAAAATTATTTTTCTTTGTATTAAATTTGTCTCTTACATGTCTTTTTTTTATATTGAAATGCTAATGTAATGAATAATTTTACCTGTTAAAATAAAAAAAAAATATTATATTTATAAAATATTTCGAATCTTAAGGATGCAATATGCAAAATAAATTAACGTGTTTTAGCTACACAAAACAATTTTTTTTTTTGTCGAAAGATGAATTCCTAATTTTAGTCCTGTCCTGTGACATTAGCAGAACACAGTCTTGAGATTTTGTTCCTATATCGCATTGTAATGCTGCTTTGATTATGTCTAATATATTATTTTTTTACCCTGAACTGAACTTTTTTCTGCACCTAAAACATTCATTTGATATTACACACTTTCTAAAGACATAATAAACTTACAACTGCATTGTTAAAAGAAATAGAAACTCTGAATATCTTTATTTTAAAATGATATAATTAATTTTTTTTAATGTAAAACTGAATATTTTTCGAATCCATATTAAAAATTCAAATTATGAAAAAACAGTATAAATAAAAGTTCAGATATATTAGGTAATACACCCAGGGTTCAGAAAGCTGCTTTCAATAGCATTTTGTTAGTAATAACAAGAAACAGACGAAAATGTTTTTCAAAAATACTGATAAGTGTTTTAAAAAATGTATTGAATTTTAATAAAACTGTATACGTGATTTTAGGATTTTAATTGCAAATGGTATCACGTATAAAACAATTCAAGAAAGTAAAAGAACTCGATATAGACCAGTATTTTACAGGATTTTGATTGATCGACTTATAAAAGATTCATTATTCCTCATTATTTCATAAAACCATATAAAGGTTTTAATTACACATTATAGATAAGCGTGCAAGAATTTAGTTTTTACTTTACACTTCAAAGCGCAGGCAGGAGGGATCGCGGTTTGTTGAACTCCCGAAATGCAGCTTTTTAAATAAAAGCTTTTCAAAAGAAAATTTCTGACATAACTATATATTTGTTAATTATTCATAAGGTAATGTAAGGTAATCGATAAGTATGAAATTTTTAATAAATCTAAAATATCAATTTTAACGTTACCAGTAACTAACTTATTTGTAAGGTCTATTTAAATATGATTTATGTCTTTATATTATATTAAAACTGTTAGAATTAATTGTAACAAGCTATTTAATTTAGTAATTACCGCAGTTTGTCACATAATATTTGATAAATTTCTGCAAAACGAAATTTATGACTGGAGAAATTGAAGCCAAAAGAATATTTATGTTTGAAGAATTATACTTTTCAAGATTACAAAAAATAAATAAAAAATAAAACTACTAATTTATAATCTCACATTTGGAAAGAATTTTGAAAAAGTAAATATGTGTTATTTCTAAGTAAAAACTAAAAACAGATATTTTCAATACTTCATACAAGTCTATTTTATAAATTTATTTAACAAATACATTTCGTAATTTTACCGAATTTTTTTCAGCATTTGAAATCAGCACCTATCTCAACTCAGATATATTGAATGTATAGTCGAAAATCGGTAACAATTTCATAATCATTAACACAAAATCTATTCCGTGGACCATTGCCAAATGTTACTGAATGTTACAAACCAAAAAAGAAGACTCAATTAGCAAGAAGACATCGAAGAAAGTTTTTACGTTAACGTGGAACGATATGGTCATAGTAATTTTGGCAAGATTTCTTTTCGTCACAGCTGCACTTCTTCCGAAAATAAAGTTTATGAAGAAGTTGTATCATTTACACAGATAAATTTCTTTCTTGAAATAAGCATGCTATTTTCGAGAAACTTTGACGTCGAAATTAGTTTCTGTCCTTAGAGATTTCAATGTTGAAGAAAAGGGAGTTTTTTTTTTTTTTCCTTTTTTGACAAAAAAAAGTGCAGATACTTAAAAGTCTATTTGACAAATCTATGCCGTCTGAAAAATCTATTCCTCGGAAAAATATTTAAATCGTTTTCTAAGAGATAAATAAGTTTTTTAAACTGTTTAAGGGGAAAAAGAGAATTTAAACAAAAGAAAACCTAATTATATAAAAAATAGAGATTCCTTAAAAGGAATGTATTGTGAACTAACACAAACAAATATACTTCAACAGAAATAATAATATGAAGTTTTACGGCTGCAAACTTCCGTATCGGCGAGTTTCGAGTAAACTAGTGAGTTCAAATCTTGATACCACCAAAGAATATCTTCAGAATAATGTGCAACGGGTGCACCTACAAGCACAATTGGACATCAAAATCTTAAAGGGTGTGGAGTGAAATTTAAGAAAATGAAGCGTCAGCTCAACTTCAATCCTGTATTTAAAACTATAATATAAATATAGTAAGTCTCTAATAGAACTACATTAATTTACATTAACCAAATGATCATTTGTTTTTGATAAGATAACTTTTAAGTGTTGAAAATGAGCAAAAATTTTGAGATATGTAATTGCATTTGTTACCAGTCTTATCATTTGATTATGATTTAATATTATAAGAGTGTCTTTATACTAATTTTTAAGCAACTGTTGATTTACAAGATGCACAATTGAGAATGAAACGAAATAAATATTGAGTTGATATTATTGATGCATCGAATGAAAAGTTAAAGAGAAACAATAATATTGTGAAGCCATTTTCTTGATTACATTTTTTTAGTAGGATTTGATTTTGTATTATTCATTCTATTTCATCTAAAATTCCTGTGTTCTTTTCTGAAATTGTTTCTGAAAATATACAAATAACTGGTGAGAATTACATTTTCTATCTCTATACATAACTACATTCCAAAAAACAAACGAAATAGAGATTGATATTTTTACTTGCACTATTTACTAAAATAGTAAATGTCAACTACAGCTGTTACTAAGCTGATTTAATAATGAATGTGATGACTTCATATTTGGAATAATTTTTACGTTTACGAATTATTTTGGATACATCTTAAATAATTTTACCATTTCCTTTTAAGTTGCTTATTTACGACATACACCTGAACATGATATTTACTGATATTTTACTTCCCAACCTGATAGTCTTATGAATTTATGTGGTTAAATAAAATAGTTGTTTTAGTTCTTAGTTCATCTATCTGAATTTTGATTTCTATGGGAATTGCACGAGCAGACAATTTATGCGAATTAGATCCAAACATCATGTTTTAAGAACTTATCACAGCTCCAAAAATTTGCTGTAACAACGTAACACAATCAATAATTTTTACAATATTTTAAAAACTGTGTTCTAAAAGTTGATCTTTTGTTACTACTTTCGAATTTTGCTATAAAAATATTTGTAACATTGAAGCTAGAAGTAAAGAGAAAATAACGTTCACATTTGTATAAATATAACTTCAAAAGAGAAACAAATAATAGAAATTTTGTTGCATTACAGATGCATGAATATTACAAAAGATAAGATATAAATGTATTTTCAAATGTACGAATATATTTTTCTAGTGCAAACGAAACAAACAGCTATTTGTCATCAGTAAGGTTTTCTAGATATCAAAGGTATGAGGTCCGTTGCCAGTATCCGATTGTTTAACTCTAATGATATACGTGTAATGAATTAAATTATATAACCACTGAGAGAGAGTACTCTTTTAAATTACCATCAACCTTTTAAATTTCAATATACATTTAACTTTAAAAATAGAAATACAAATATTTTTAAAACGCATTAATCAACTTTAAAATTATATATATTCATGTTTTCAAATAGTTTGTAAAGAAACAAATCAATGCAAAAACTCTTAATACAATCTGCAATATATTAATTGCCAAATAAATTTAATTTTTTTTTTTGCAATCAGTGAAATGTAATTAAGTTGAATGAAATGTAGCAAAGATAATTAACATAAATTTTTATAGAAAAATTCGCTTGGGAACATTATGCTCTTATGACATGCAGTTCTTTTAATTAAGATAAGTAATAAAACAATATCTTAATGATGCTTTTAAAGTAGCTCTTATCGACGTAAGGGATTGGTAAATTAAAAATAAAAACTAAAGAATAGTAATATATTACTAATTTTGTTAATTCAAAAGATGTACTTTTTGTAATGTTAAAGAACGAAGAAAATATTTTATTTGTGTTTAATTTTGTTAATTATTTATCATTGATTTAGTTTGTCTCTTTGAATGTTTAATTAATTTAACTTTTTCTATTTATGCTTGAATGACGCTGTTGAGCTTTTAATTAATTAATGAGACTTCCACCATGTTTATGTTCACTTTTTAATGTAGCGTATTTTTAATACAGAAATTATTGCTTAAGAACTGAAGGAATCGAAAGTGGATGATATTAAAGTCTTAAGTAAGTGGGAAAAAGTAAATCTACATAATGGTTAAAATATTTCTCGATCTATATGAGTTGAACAGTTTTTCATCTTATTAATGTAATTTTTGTGATTTATGAAGCTTTCCAATTATTTATGGGACCACTGTAGCCCAGTGGTCTTGGTCACGGATCTGAGTTTGTGGAGTCGTGGTCAGCCTTGATACCACTGAAGATCCGCCGTGCAGCTAGGTTGATGCACATTAAATCTATTGAGGCTCAAAGTCCTCCTATTGGCATGGTGTGGAAGTTAGGAGATGGGATGCCAGCTCAAGTGTCTTCCACGTCACTTGACTGAGGTACAAAATTACGAGGTCCATCACCAGAAGCCCTTATGTTGCTTCAGTTAGAAGTTAATAAAACCAATTAATCAAATTATTTAAAGATTTGTAACATAAATATTACGATTAATCTGAATGGCAACTCATTTTTATCAAATTAATTAATTAGTTTTTCTTACAATTCTCAGCAGCTGAGTGGCCATGTTCTAAAGTCTTGTAACTGATCATATACAAATCGCGCTACCGAATTGTGTCTTTGTGTGAGAAATGATTTGGCCTGCTATATCGTGAGAAATGATTTGGCCTGGAATACATTGAATGAAATTGGGCTTCTAATGATTCGCTTGGTGTGATGAGGAATTTAAGAGAGTGAAGTACTGGCATAGGCAAGGTCCTTGTCATCAAATCGTGGGTCAGAATGGGGAAGTCCATCATCATAACCCTTGCTCTAGAGAGGTGTTAGCTAAATCGAACCAATCATGAGTCCTTTCTTTAATTTTCCAACCCAATGCACGTGTTCTTGTTTAGAAAAAGTTTTTCAGGGGACAAAATACGCTGAATATCATATTGTGATATTACTATTCATCAATATTTTTCCTCAAAGAAAAAAAACCTATGAAACAACTGAGATATATTAGGAAAATTTATTCTGCGTATTAATTGATTCTTATGCACATAATGTTGTAAATTACAGTCATTAACGTTGATTTTTTTAAATTTCAGGATGCGGAGTTTGAAGTAACCCACAATATGGTTAAAATAGAATCTAATCTGCTGAGTTCTACAATGAGAGCCTTCGACAGGTTGAGAAACGTTGAGAGAAATGTATAACTCTCTATTGTGTCTAAGTAGAGAAGTCTTTAAAATAATGAACAAAAATTAAGTTTTTCTATCTTGGTTATTTTTTGTAATGATTAAACCTTTACGATACCCCACCTCTCCCGGAATAATATTTAAAACATTCTGATACTGTGGGTTATTTCAATCTACAGTTACTTTAAATAAAACAAATGATAATTAATAGCTGTAATTTATAACATTGTGAACATAAAGATTACCTAATAAGTAGAATAAATTTTATCCAGACATCTAACTTATTTCTTAGTAAGAATCAAACTGTAAAAATACCCTTTTGTGTATCGAAAAAAAAAAATTCTGACCTTGCATCGTGTTCTAATGTTTACCAAGAATGGTTTTAAAATGTCTGGGGTAACTCAGAAGTTCACAAAATAATTCTGTTTGTACAGATTATATGCTTCAACTGTGTCATAAAAGAGACTTCATGTTTACCGTAGTGTGAAACGTAAAACACAGATGAGAAAATTTAGGTACCTTTCTCATCATTTGACCATTACATGTTTGGTTTGTTTTAGAATTAAAGTATCTTTACAATGACTGAAGGATACAGACATCATGAGAGAACTGCTGCCAGGTGGCGGGGATGATAAATGAGCTAGTATTTCCCTCTTGCGTTAAATCGTGCCTCAGAATTTCGTGATTCATTAAACGTAGCTTAGTAAAGATAGTTCATTTCGACAAATCTTAATTATTTTAGATGTATAGTATTAAACACTTTAATGTAAATGTAATATTTTAAACTAATATTTTTTAATAGTCAAGTTGTATTAAAATCAAGCCATGTACTATTAAATAATAATTAGCTAAGACTTCACTGTGAAAAAAGTAAAAAATATTTTGCAAACATAAAATTTAGAACAATATTAT
>BMAW01074216.1:47335-68853 GCA_019974015.1 Nephila pilipes
CTTGGAGTGAACCTTCTTACGCTTTTTAATTCGGGAAGAAATATTTTGATATGGATACTGACTTGTTTACTAATTAAGCTCAACATTTCATTCAGTTACAAGAGAAAAAACGAAGTCACAAAATAAGCTTATTATGCGACAATATATTACTCACCCGACTTACTAATTAAGATACGAAAAATAACTTAATCCTAAAAGTCAACGTTATTTTACGATAAAAATCAATCTTTCCCTAATTACTTGATAAGAAGACTTGTTTGCTGTTATGAGCTTTCAAACAGTGGTAATGCAAAAAAGAAAGAAATGTAAGCTTATTAAGGATGTACAATACACACACATTACAATATGTTTTATTAATGATTAAATATTCAGATGAAGGGGTTTTTTTTGTATCGTAATTGACATACACATCTTTGAAGATTGTTGGACATTATTTTAAATTTCTTTAAAACAGATAAAAAATGTTTTGCATAGATTTAAATGGCTTTCGAAAATGTGAAAAAAAAATAATCAGTGCAATTTTAAACTAATTAATGCAACTTACATAATAATTCACGAAGTATAACTTTATGTTTAATAATCACAAGTTTATTAACTTGCAGTCTTATATAAAAGTATGCCTAAATTATTAAATTTTAAAAAGTCATAGGGGAAGAATTAAGTTTATCAAATTTTAGCCATATTAAAACCAATTTACTCAACATTAGAATAAATTTTTCTAGAGATGCATCTTCTGCACTAAATTTTTAAAAGTTGAAAAAATGAAAAAAATTCTTTTTTTAAAAAAATACTTCGTTTTTTAAATAAGTTAAGAACATTAAGAATTATTTTTGTTCATATGTGGATTTTTAAAAATTCTTTTTCACATATTTAACAGAAACATAAAGCAGGAAGAAACACTGGGGTATTTAAAAATGTTATCAAATCAGTGCTTTTCACTTTTGTATAGTAGGGAATAATACTAAACTCGTATTCTTACTCAATGAGTTACTGATTGAGTCTTTATTAAGTTCGCACTTAAAGGCAAATGGAGGGTTGTTGGCGATAAATATAATAATTGTGAGAGATAACCACGTGATGTGGACTACGCTTGAATTAGATGTAGAACCATCGGCTCGGTTGAAAAAATGCAGGATATAGACCATGCCCACTCCTCTAACACGCTTGCCTTTTGTCCAGTGAAGTGGTATAAAATAATTTTCAGTGAAACTCCTTCAGAATCCACATTCCTTAAAAATATATGACAACTAAACCTCAATTTCATTCTTCACACCAGAGTGATTCCGAAAGCAACTTTCGTCATTTATTTTTCTCACTGAAACTTTATTGTCAAAAAAGTAAATAAATAAACCATTACGTCATGAATTATACACCTAGCTCTATTTTTCGACTCAGTCAATCGACTATTTTTCGACAATGAGGTATTTGTCGTTGCGTGCAATCAGTTTCAAGAAACAACGCTGGTAAAATTCGGTGCTCTATAATGAACGAATTCCACCTCAACGTTGTTTTGAATGAGCCTGAGCACGACCAATACTCAAAATGGACTCCACATCTTACACCATTATGCACCTGTTTGTTAACACCATGCCCCGTACTCTAACAATGTTATTTTCATTCATGGGTTTGGAGGGAGGTCCACTTCGACCTTCCTTCCATCACTGAACATGAAATACCAAACTACAATCATATGGTGTTACATGACCTGTTCACCATACGCTGTCTGTGCACGTTCATGGATGACAGACAAAATTTTCCACGCTGCCATTCGTACCGGATAAAAGCACGCACTTTCATTGCCAACCACGTTGTCAAAATAATGCTTTCCCTTTTAAATACAATTAATTTCCTAATTTACACTTTATTTTAACTACTATAGTAATATGTTCATCGTTATATTTTGTGATCTCTTTCATTTTAATCTTTTAATTAATTCAAATCACGCGATTCCCCAAAAATGCTAAAATCAGCATTTCCCACGCTTTGAATAAATAGGGAATATTACCTACCAGACATTTAGATTCCAGGCAAAATACCATAGGTCCCTGTACCTATTACTATGTGATGTGTATAGTTCTAATAATTTAACTTCCCTGGAGAAACAAACGGGGAACTTCTACATCTAATTACCAGATTGAGTGGATGAATGTTGCGTCCACCGCATATCCTAATGTATATATCCCTCTCTTTAGTGTAAAGATAAATAAATTCATTACTCCTCGATTAAAATGTTTCCATCGACTTCAGTATAAAGCATATTTTAATTTCAATATGGCTAAAGTAATGAAGTTTTATACATATATGCCATGCAAATTAATTGGGACAAGCTATTGTTTATGGTAGATGTGTCTGTTAACACTTCAAAACGATTTTATCTGCTTAGACTGACTGTGAACTACCTCAAACCGTATTATTTGCGTAGAATGGGAGTGACTGATCGTCCTAACTGGTTTTAGTGCAGAAGTACTTACCTATCCTTCTGTTGTGAGCCTTAGAGTTATGCAGTTATTTGTAAGTGTTTGCTCTCTCTTCCTTTCACATGTTCAAAAATGGATATAACTCCGAGAAAGCGTGCTAAAATTATAGCTCTTACAGATCACACTTTTCTGACGGTTAGAGAAATAGCTTCTTCAGTTGGTGTAGACAAATCAAATGTCTCAAGAATCTTAACTTCATTCAAAAAAGAAAAGCCTCTCCAAAAAGGAAGAGAAGATATGGGCCTAAGCGGAAAAACTACTGCAAAAACTGATAAAACTCTAGTAAAAAAATAGCAAAATACTCCAAGGAAAACAGTATCAGACCTTCAAAGGGATGTATTAACATCTGGTTTTGACGTGAGTAGCTCAACTGCAAGGTGTAGGCTTCTGAACCCTGGCTGTACGGTAAGGAGACTAACGAAAAAACAAATTTTAACTCCTAATATGGAGAAAAAACGCTTAGCATGAACATAAAAAAAAAAAAAAAAATACAATCATGGACTGATGATGACTGGGAGAAAGTAGTTCTCTGTGATCAAACTCATTTATTTGTGCAGGGATAAATTTCAGATGTTGTGAGACGAAATGATTGTGAACCTTTCAGACAAGACTATATCCAACAGAATGCATAACATCCGCTGAAGCAGATGTTTTGGAATTTTTCCATGGAAAATGCCTCTGGAAGCTTAGTTCCTGTTCAAGGCATGATAAATTTAACTAAAGACATAGAAATATTATGGTATAAGATTATTTCATTCATCTAAACCTTTAACAAATATTTCAACGGGACTTGGCTTCTAGACACAATTTAAAACTGGTTAAGACTTTTATGCTTGAAAATAAAATTTGAACGCTTGATTGGCCTGAGGTTCATCAGACCTAAATCTTCTTGAGAGCTTGTAGAATATTGTGAAGAAGCATTTTGGTAAGATGGATTGTACAACTAAAGAACACATGATAAACAGTGCAATTCAAATGTGCTTTCCTGATGATGAACTTAGAAACATGTGAACTAATTAAGTAGTGTAAGCATCAAAACGTCTGTATGAAATCATTTCTGCTGAAGAAGGAAATGCGTTGTATTTCAAAATGTATTGTAAATGAATAAAATGAATAAAAGCAAAGTTTTCTAAAAATGCGATTTTTTTATTTTATCCCAATCAATTTACACAGTTATTATATGTATATATATACACAAATAGAGAGAGAATTTATGTTAATTCAATCAACTTTTTCGCTGAAAAAAATTGTAAATTTAAAAGAATGTAGATTGAAAAAATAAACCATAAGTCAGAAACATCAAGCAAAAATAAAAATGCAAATTGAAAAAAAAATTTGTAAAACCAAATTTTTTTTTGAAAAACAGAAAAATTGAAAAAACATATTTAAAGTTGTAAATGCTTTAGACTACTACGCTGAGTTATTACAGAATTATTGATCAAACCATCTTAGAAACTAACTACTAAGTACTATGTATTTGCATATAATATATATATATGTGTGTGTATGTGTGTGTGCATGTGTGTGTATACATATTTGCAAATATATAGTATAGTATAAAGTATTTAAATCATTTTATTATATCTATTTTTGTTTCATTTAAATATTTTTTCTTGAAACGTTTATTTCTCCCACATTACAAAAGTAAGCTTTCAGCAGCTGAATGAAATTGTTAAAACTGACACATGCACGAGTAAAGAGGTCACAACACTATTTCCTAATCAAACAACAAACGTATTATTAAAGAAGTAACAAAAGCATTCTAGCGTAATTTTGGAGAAGAGCAGAGAAACGGTTGCATCCGATCAAGGCTGCTAAACCACGAGGTTTTGCTGAAGTTCAATACAAGGAGCTCCAACCATAGCAAGTAACACTCTCATTAGACATCGTGACTTAAAAAAAAAACCGCATTAATTTTTTTTTTCTGTTGATTATGGCAAGGTGTATTAAATGTGTGTACGTGAATGTCAATAGGTACTTTGAATTAAAAAATGACATTATGTCAAAATGGTATAAACAAAAAAATAAATTTACTTTAAAAGGGGTTCAAATTTTGAAGAATAACTTTATATTTGATTTTAAAGTATCGTTTATATAAGCGATTTTATAGCTTGAAAATTTCTAATATTTTCTTTTGAAAATCATGTAAACATTTAATTTTTTAAAAAGTTCTAAAAGTTTATATAAAGTGCGAAAAAACTAAATAATAACATCTTAAGCTATTTTTCTGCTTTCAATTAAACAGCAAAATCATTAGTTCTAACGTGAAAACTTGAATTTCCAAGAATCGATTTTTTCCCGAAACTCCTTATTGTACGAATTATGGATGTCAAGTAAATAAAGTAACGCCGCTAGAGTAAACGCATGTGTCAAACGCCAACGACCAACAGCTGTTTAATATAAAGCCTACTCTTTCGAATGCAGTGCCTCTAGCTTTTGCAAGTAAATCTGCATACTCGTAGCCTAAGTTCGCATTGGATTTTTTTTTTGTTTCGTCGGAAAAATGATAAGTGAATAACGAATTATTGTGAAATTTCATATGAAATTTGGAAAAACCACTAATGAAACTTATAATTTATTGAAAATCGTATATGGTAATGAATGTTTTTAAGAGGTTCAGTGAAGATGACCGAGAAAACGTTGATGATGATTCCCGCCCAGGTTGCCTTTCCAAATCAGAAACGGCTGACAATATCGAAACAATCGGTATTCCGGTTCAATCTAACTGTCAGTAAAATAATCGTGCGATTGCTGAGACTGTAGGAATTAATAATGAATCCCTAGGGCAATTTTGCATTAAAATATTAACTTGCAAAAAGTATGTGCCCAAATAGTGCCTAAAATTTTCACTTTTGAACAACAAGAAGCTCGCAAAAATATTTCTACTGATACTTTCAGTGCCTTTGAAAATGACCGAAACTTATTGGGAAGGATAATAACGTGTGATGAATCGTGGATTTTATATTCTTACGATCCTGAAACGAAGAGCTAATTCATCACTGGAAGGGCCCATTTCCCGAGAGCCAAAAAGCTCGAATGAGCAAATTAAAATTCAAAGCAATAATGGTTCTTTTTTCGATATTAATGGCATTGCGTATCTTCACTAAGTTCCTGTAAATCAAACCAATAATCAAACATTACTACCTTCACGTTCTTGCCGAACTCCGTGAAAGAGTAAAGAAAAAAATGACCCAAATTGTGGAAAGACAAGTCATTCCGCATTGGCTGTCAAGAGGTTTCTAGCGAAGTACAGTATCCCAGTGTTAGACCATTCACCTTAGTTTCCGGATCTGGCGCAAAGTGACTTCTATCTTTTTCCTAAGGTGAATATGCATTAAAAGAAACAAGATTTGATTCTTTTGAAACTGTGAAAGAGAATGCGGCACTGAAGGAGCTGACAGAAGTCAATATAATGCTTTACAGCTCCAGTCTCGTTATTTTTAGCTACACACCTTATATATATGTAAGTAGATTGGTAATTAGAGTAATCACAATTGTATGAAATAAAACTTATAACTATAAATGTCTGTAATAAATCAATATTTACTATGGAGCTTATTGTAATTTTGATACTTTAAAATAACGTTAAATATAATTATGCAACATTGATTAAATAACATACATGTCATTTGATGAATTTTTTTTGTTTGGAAAACTAATTTTATTTTATGATGGATATTTTATTCACATTGACTTAAAGAAATGCGGAAAAAGAACTATAAATACAATGTCCGCATACTCCATCAAATGTTTGAGGTTATTTTTAAGGGAAGTTTTACATCCTAGTGAAATGAAGTCTTTGGAATTTAATAAAAGAATGAGTTTAAGAGTCACACTGAAGATAAGAAGAAACATTAGATTTCGATATATTTTAAAATTTGCAGATATGATATCATACCGAATGTAAAGGCTTTGGAGAAATGGAAGATTCAAAGTGGAAAGAATTATTAAAATAAGAATTATTGAGAAATCTTCATCATATCAGAAAATGTTTCTTCGAAAAGCATAAGATAAAATAACAAAGTCTCAGTATTGAAGATGCATTTAAATAACAGAAACTCTAATTTAAAGTGATGAAAAAAAATTGAACTCGAAATTGAATTTTGAATTAAAGTAATTTAAAGATTGGATAAAAGTATTTTTACTTAAGTATTTTATGATCTCTTTCAGATTCTTAGACAATTTCTCGCACTTTAAGCGAATTCTTATTCATCTGAAAATAACGGGGTAACTCTAAATATATATAACGTTTTCATGTAGTTCTAACGATAAATGAAGTACTAGGGTTATTTAAATGGTTCTGAGAAATACATAAGCTTATGTAAAACCGTTATTTTATTTTAAAATAGTTCATTTAATAATGGACGGAAATTTGTTGTTTTTATCAACTGACAAGAAATATATTTTAGTCCTTGAAAAGCAAAAATCCAATCTACTTTTATCTAATATATGTTTTGTAATATTGCGGAAAAATAAATTGAAACCTTTTGTTTAATTGCTTTTTTATCAATTGAAAAGAAAACACAAGAAAAAATTATTTGATATTCAAAGGCAAGCAATCTTATAAAATATTTTGTTCCAGATAAATAAATGCTGCACCATATAAATAAACCTCAATATTATTAAGAATAACTGAGATAGAGACGAAAGTGAGAAGAAATTCGAGTTCAAGGTACATAGTATTGAAGAATATTTTTTGCATTGAAATATTTTTGTATGAGTATCTTTAAAATTACATACGAAAATCACCTTCAACAAGTCAAGCTCTTAATTTTAATTGGAGAACTTGATTCTAATTAAATTAAGTTTTATACTTTATAACGAAATTTTTACTGAATGTAATGAAAGTAATAGTTTAGAGTAAAAATACTAAGTTACCATTGGATTATAACTTTAAGTAATACTTATCAACCGACCTTCTGTTACTTTTAATAAGACATCATTTGATAGTTTACGTTTTTGATTCATTAACTAAAGATCTAACTCAGTTTCATTAAGTACATTGAATTAAAAGGAATATTATCAGAAAATAATTAATAATATTCTTTTTGCATTTAGAGAATTTTATCATACATTATGCAAGATAAGGTAATCTTAATAATAGGAATAAAATGTATACTGTATGTTCTCGACAACTGGAGGAAACTCATCTAATTTTTTTAAGCGAAGGTATCAAATTTTCTTATACGTTTTTAATGTTTGCGTATATTAACTTGATTCTAAGTATTTCATCTTCCACCAAATTTTCAATACCATCTTCCTCTTTACGATTGCATCATATTATATTTACAACTATGGTTAATGTGAATGTACTAGGCCCTTGAAGTGGAATTGGACGATGCTTTTTGTTCAGAAGCAAAATTAAATTTAATATGATTGTTAGAATATATTGAATTGCCTAATACTTACAGCAAGAAATGTTAAAATGCTTTTCTAAGTCTTGAACATTCCTTCCAAAATAATTTATTTTTATTTTGCAGAGGAAGCGTATATTGCATTTCAGCTATTGAGCCAAATCTCAAAGGTACAACTTTTTTAATGAACTTCTATTACCGTGAACTGAAATCACTCAGAGAGGATATTATGCATTACTTTCGAGTATCTCCAGTTTCATCATTCTGTAGATGTCAAATGAGTCTTTATTATTGTGGCTTTCGAGTGTGTTTCTGAGTAAAGTTTTTAAAGGAAACAAGTAAAATATATAAGTTTCTGATAGTTGAAAAATATCGAGTCTTTACACTTAAGCTAAAACTGAAATTTATTGAAAGGACACGAAGTTGGCAACATATGTAAATAAATAATGTTGCCTCTTTTAATTTTGTTTTTTAACTTAGTGTTGTCCCAAGCTTTATTTTTAAAAATATATGTTACGAATAGCTATTGCACCATACACATAACATCTAAGAATTGTTATCTTCATCAGAGTGTGTCTTCGAATTCAGTTTCATCTCTCTCTGTCTGAATCTATTAATTCTCTTTCAGCGATTATTTTTCTTGGGAAATGAAATATCTTATGAAACATAATTGTTTGATTAGATTAACATTTAACTATGACGTATCCAACATAAAATTTCTAACAAATTAGAACTAAAACATTTTTAAACAGATCATGAAATTTAATCATACATTAGGATAATTTTACGAATAATAAAATTGGGAAACATAAAAACCATTAGGTAACATATAATATAGTAATTTCTTGATAATGTAATATATTTCTTTCATAATTAATTTAAGTTGGCTAAATAATGAATATTTAAAACCTAAAAAGTTTGGAAGTTAATTACTTAATTAAAATTAGGAAAATAAATATTTTTTTTTTGAATTATAGAAACCTTTCTTTTAATCCGGTATTTGTAGGTCTGACATATTTTATAACTTAGCACCAACCAAGACCATTACTTTTGGAATTTTTCGATGATGACTTGGACCACCAAATCGTGACATGGCGCTGCTCGCATTTTGGTTCAGTGTTTATTGTAACTGCCAGTTTTCATTTTAGTAAATTGTTTCCTGTTATCTGGCAGGTTACATTTCACTTTTTCCTAATACTACAACAGTATTTGTAAGGTTAGCTATACAATAAAATGTTCTTGTTTACAGAAGGTATTTTTAGAGTGCTAATAAAACTAATAAATAAAAGACAAAATAAATTCGTCGCAACTTTAATTATCATTGTTCTGTATTATTTTTCTTTTGTGTTATGCTTTCCTCACTACAAGAATATTCAATGCAATGTTCAATGTTTGAATTTAGTTTTGTAATTGATAGGATAAAAGAATATTTTATCGAATACTTATTTATATCGCATGCATATGCGTAGAACGTCAAAACATGTTTCAATCACTTGAAATTTTATCTAGATTAATTTATATTTTGAATCTAAGTTCTAATTATATTGATGCTCCTTAATCCGTCATGGCTTCAGTCCTCAGCCTGCCGGAATAAAGAAAGGTCACTGTACAAAGTAAAATAAAAATTAAGTTCTACAGATCAAATGTTTCGCTTAAAATAAAAATATTGAATGTTGAATACTTTAAATAAAATAATAATTTCAGAGACGCAATTTGAGGACAAAGTCATTTATTTTAATTGACACATAATAAAAATTTTCATTTGTGAAAAAATGTTCCTTATATCTCCCGTGTCAAAAGAATAATTATTTATTAGATAATTTTTTGTATATATATATATATAGGTTATTGAAAAAAGGCCTTTACAAAATATAAGTTATTGTATTCATCAAGACTATCAATATTTACCACGTAATTCAGTGTCGCATTACACTCTGAGAAGCAAAAGAGAGTGACTTCAAAACATGACCAGCAAGCTCAAGTTCCTCACTTCTTAGTTATTTCTCTCATGCCACAGAAGCAGCACATCTCTAAGATATCACCGTCAGATATTGCTCAAATGCAAATTTCTAGTGAGAATCAGCAGCATCGATGGTTGCAGCGGATTTGCTCTCATCGAGGTTCCGCATGAAGCCAAAGTGAAAATTGTTCTTTGAGGACAGCACGTCCTCAATCCTGGATTAACATGGGAATAATATCATCAGTAGCGAATTCGTAAAAATTCTAATGGATTAAACTTACAGGGAATTGGCAGATATGCATCTAATGTATGGTTAAGCAAATGGGAATGGACACGAAGTTCGAAGGCTGTACCGTAAGCAATTTTCGAGGCGGTGCCTTTCAAGCCATCCTACCTTCGCTACTGTTGATAGAAGACTGCGGTATTAATCGGTCTTTTTTCTAACTTTTTTTAAAGTTTTTGAATTTTTGGTTCATAAATGATGAACATCAAACTAAACTGCAAGGGAATTTATCTTTAGTTGTTCATTCGTATAAATTATCTCTACATGATTGCTTTGAGTTTAACTTTGATGAAAATTAATCATTTAGTTTAGTTAAATAACACAATTGTTTTTCAAACATATATATTTCCCATATTATTTGCCATGTAGTTTTAATCCTGGATGAAAAATTTTATAGTTAAATAATATTTTTTCTCACTCCCTTCTTAATTTATTGACTATATTTCTCACTTTCTCTCTCATTAAATTTATATATAATAATTGAATCGGTGACTCTACCTCAAAGTCTTTAAAAGTTTTTCCGTAAATGTTTTGAATATTATTTTTAAAAATAATTTTGTATTGAAGGATCTCTTTCTATGATACTCCTCAAAAATGAATTTTCTGTCAACATTTTTTCGGTACTCATTGGGGACTCAAGGAAGAACTCGTTTGTCTGTTTGAGAACCTCTGTTTTAAGACCTTCTTAAGATCCCTTTTAGTGACCCTTTCAGTCACTTTATCACTATTTTGTCTCAGATTATTTATTTCTCTTATCAATTTTATCAATACGTCCCTGCTAATAAAACAAATTACTTTCTGATCATTGTTAATATCTTGAAAAATAGCTATTGACTACAATTGTTTGGCAACTATGTTTATGTGTGTATTTTATATATCACTTCTAACAAACAGAAGAATTGTTGCCAGATTCCAATTCATTTTGGAGAAATCAAGAATTCCAGCCGAAAGCTATTAAAACAAGAGATCGATCGAAATACAGGAACTTTTCTCTTTCAGCAGACAATCAAACAGAAGATCAAGGCCATGAATATCTTTTATTGCGCTTCATAAAAAAACATGACGTCATAGACCACAGTGTGAGCCATATAAGTAATATTGCAAATGTAAGAGAGTAAATGCGATCCTATAAATCCTTTGCATAAAGAAGAAGGCAAAATCCATCAAGAGTTTGTGTCAAATTATAAATGATTAACAGGATCAGAAGAAAAATGACACAGAGAAATTTTCTATAAATAGCACATAGAATGATTTAAAGGGAAATGAAGAAAGTATTTTAAAATTCTGTGAAAAAAATTTCGAATTCTAAATAAGTATAACGCATAGTATTAATTACTGATTGTTTGAGATAATACATTCATAAATGAATTGTAATCTTCTAACGGCTTACGTTAGCATTGCAGTTGATTTAAAACGTTTACATAAAATAGTTCAAATGAAGACTCTTATGAAGGAGGATAAATTCTTACATTTTACTTTCATATTCCTGGTTAAAAAGCTAATTGATTTTAAGAAATTAAAATAAAAGATAAGCAATTCACTAGAATTGCCGATTGTCTGTACACAAATCTATAAACCTTTTCTATCCTCTTCTTAATTTACCTATTAATAATGAATAGTTTTCAAGATATTAAAATTTCTAAGAAATTAAAATTGATGTAATTTTCTAAATCCTTCGAGCACATGATTAGAACTTAATATAAGTCAGCAATATTTCGATATAAAGCGGTATGTCATGGGATTAAAACTGCATTTTGAATAAGATGGAAAAAGAACATACTAAATGGTATATAGTCATAAAAATTATACCAACCCCTTTTTACTTCGATTTTGTCGGGTTTATATGTTAATTTATTTTTAACTGTTTTGTAAGTACCACAAAATGATTCAAACTTTTTCTCATTTAATATTTTGTTCATTGTCTGTTGAATTCTCAATTAGGATTGTGAATCTTATGCACACGTGAAGAATGTGACTATTGTATTCACAGAATAATATTTAAACAATTTTCGGATAATTGTGCGGCATTATCGTTATTTGAATTTACTAATTTGTATCTGGATATTATCTGACAAGATTTGGAAATTAGTTTTTTCTGTTGAAATTTTTTTAAATTTTTTTCACTCCTATGGATGAGACATATGAACTGTTTCTCTTGTTTAGAAAGAAAATACTTAATACATTTGATATTATTATTAAACTATCGCACAATATTGATTAGAACTATTTCACAATTCCTGAGCTGTTACAAAAATTTGAATTGAAAGTACATTTTTTCGTTATGTCAAAGCTCATATAAACTAAAACAATGCATTCTTTTGTCATTACAAAATTGCTGTAAAAGAAAACTTTCTTGAATAGGTTTCGCTGAAGAAGCTATTGATAACTGATTTTGTGGCAAGCAACTAATTATTTTATACCCATCTACATTTCCATATAAATGAGTTTTTAGATCCGTATCTTTTGTTTGAATAGTTACCATTTGAAGGTGGAAAAGGCGTTGCAGAAAAATTTACTGAATCTTTTATGGAATTATTGCATACATTCTCAAAGCCATTTATCCCATATCTCTTCATACTCCTCAAGATTTCCTAAGAATATATACATTTTAGAATAAGGCTCTATACCACATAAATATCTTGCTGAAACTTTTCTTAAAGCATTTTTTTATTTATACAAATTATTTTTTGCAAAATTAGTCATGGACTCTCTTTAACTATCTTAATAGCTTTTTGTCTATATTTATATAGTGAAGTCTTTTATCACTATATAAATACAGTAAAAAACTATTATGTTTATTTAGATTTCTGTAATACGATGCCCATAAAAGACATGAGAAAAGAAATTGATAAAAATCTAATTTAAGGTGTTTCTAAAGCAATAAAAAAACTCTTAACGGTACTGAAAGTAAAAGAAAACATTTATAAAATGTAATTTAGATAACAGCAAATAATTACTAAAACTCTTGACTCTTTCACGTTTTTTCAAAATTTTAATTCATAAAAAAATATCTTGAACACAGAATTAACTTTATTTTCTTTAGATATTTCAATTTCTAGTACAATTTAATCTCCAGGCATATCGACCGCTAGCTTTGAAGAAGAAGAAACTCGGTTTTTCTTTATTTCCCTTTACCTCTCTTATTACAGGTATTTTTAACGAAATAACTGTTCTCAATTATTCTTGATTGCTTAGCACTGAAAATTTTAAATTCGATGGAGACATGGAGTTAAATACGACATTAATTCCTTATTAACAATAATCTCATAGCAATTAACAATACTCTATTGACATGATTAAAAATAATTTTTAACAAGAACAACTTTTTCTTTTGCATTCAAACAAAAAAAATCATACTTTTTTGGTATGTATTGAAATTAACGAATTCAATTTTTAAATGCTTTTGGAAAATAATATGAAGATATTTTAATCGATAATTTTTATTTATCTTACAAAATCCTATTCAGGAAATGTTTTTTTAAAAAAACAATTTTAGCCGCTAAAATAACTGAATTCGTTGTAAAATCTTTTAGTTCATTTTCTTTTAATAATTATTAATGGAACTAGAGTTTTCATTGTTTTATTTTTTTAAAAAAAATTAATCTGTTTAACGGAAAATCAAGTGAATGCATGCTTTTCTTTATCGTCCATTTATTTGTAAATCTTATTTCATTTTACTGGATGAAAAAGTGACAGCATATGAAACGACTTCATATGCATACATACATACTAACGTTTTCCATTAAAAGTCAACTCCTCTTTTAAATATTAGAGTATGTTTAATGGAATATTTAAGCATTATTATTATATTGAGAATAGAATTAAATTTCTCTAAGATTTGAAATTTGAAACAAATATGTGACTCTCAAATAAATCTTTTAATGGAAATGTTATAGATGCAAAAGTGATTTGATTAAAGCCATTTCAAGTGAATTAATACACAATAAATACATACATTTACGAATAATTGCACATTTAAATTTAATTGCGAAATACGAATTCCATAAATGATTAACTTAAATGAAGCACTGTTTCTAAATGTAAATATGAGTATTACATTTCTTAGAAAAGCGATGTTCACTCTTAGTTATCATTTTCAAAATAAACTTTAAATTACTCTTCTTATTTAAGGATATTTAAAGAAATACAATTTTTAAAGTAGCGCATAACATGTTCAGTTACTTTTGAATGGGGAAGATGCAATTTGCAAAACATACTTTCTTGCATTTATCTTCACATTTAATACAAAGATATTCAAAATGATTCATCCGATTTGAAAATTTCAAAAATAAAAGACACAGAAGTATAAGTAATACATAGGAAAACTATGGATTGTCATATAGCGAAAAAAAAGACAGCTCTTGTGTGTTTTTCGTGAAGCTACTTCACGAAAGCCGTTGAAGCTTTCACAGTGCTACCTCGCAGTTCCATCGGTTGCAGTGGACCACATGACTTCACGTTACATACCAGGCCACTTATGTTACCTGATATGTCCAAAGCAGTTTTTTCCTTCTAGGATTTCTAAAAGATAAAGTACATGCGTCACTATTACTCACAAATTTATTTGAACAAGCATTGAATTTCTGCTGCTTTAGAATCAATTACCACTGACATTTTACAACGTACTTAGCAGGAATTTACATATCGAAGTGCCATTATTTGTGTAAATATAGGAAGTTATACTGAACGCCAGTAAAAAAACTATATTTTCCCTTTGCATTTATGTACTACTTATTCTGTGTCGTTTATTTTCTTATGGAATTTTGAAATCAGAAGAATCATTTTGAATACCCCGTATATGACATTTCAAAATCTTTCATTGTTTGGTATCAGGAATGAAATTTGAATATTTATGCACGCATAATGACTGAATGGAAATTTACTTTGAAGATAACGTACTTTTAAAACGAATAATTTTTTTTTACATTATGAAGCATTACAGAAGTAAATACGAACTATTATGTAAAAGTTCTTTTCCTATTCTTTAGTTAATAATGTTTTGTTTATTGCATAAAGTACTTTTATAAAAGTACTTCTAAAGTACTTATTAGTGTTTCTGCTTAAATTTTTTTTATCTCACTTTTCTCCCTCAAATCAAGAATGCTATTAACTGCATTTTGAAACATTTGGTTTTGACGAATTTTTAAATTTATTGTTATGGATATTCTTTCTACCAAATAATACTTTTGTCATTTGTTAAACAGCTAAATATTTTTTATAAAGTAGAATTTCACCTTAAAAAAATGTGATTTTATAGAAACATACTAAAAATATTCAACAATAATTGCTTTTATTAATAAATATTGCATTATAAGAAGGTATTAAAAGCTAAAACATCAAAACTGAGATCAGGACTTTCTACTCCAGGCGTAGATTTAATATAACTTGAATTATGCAGTCATAAAATAGAATCTTTAAATTCTGAACGAACTAATGTATTTAGTGATATTTTTGCTAGTTGCGAGGATAAAGATTTGGAAGCAATCGTTATCGAGTGCCAAGAGAATCAATCCAACATGAATAATTTGTGCTTATATATATATATATATATACACGAATGGGTCGATTAAAAGCAAGCTTAGGAAAACCTAAAGTTTCTTCAAAAAAAGACAGAGTAATCGAAAAACTATTTCAGGTGAAGCAATGAGACGGTTTTCCAGCTTCCGACTTTTAATGGAAAGAATGGCTGTCTTTAAAGGATTTATTTTCAACGAGTGTACATATAATGAAAGTAATGCTCAAACAGTCTCATATTTAAAATCGCATTCATTGTGATGCAGCAAGGATATATCACTCTATTTCTATTTGTGAGAGTAGCTATCAAATGGCAAGGTCACTGTTAGAAGACACATATTTAAATAATATAAAACTAATAAAAGATCATATGAAACGATTGATGTCTATTTCATTTATGCAGAAATCCTCATGCTATGTTAAATTTAGTACACACTGCTACCGATTGCATTCGATTTTCTCGAAATTTTGAGTCAAAAAATTAAAGGGCTTTCAGATACTCTAATGATGTATATTAGGCTTCAAAAATTAAGTTATAAATTATGGTGGGAGTGGGAATTACAAAATGATGAGATGCCTACAATAGAAACATTTATGTGTTGCTTAAAAAAATTTGGTTTCTACATTTGAAACAGCGAAACCTAGCAGTTTCTACGCGCAAGATAATTCAGAGTAACGAAATAAATACATTTGTTTGACATCTAAAAAAAATTTGTTGAGTAAATGCTTAGTGCGAAAAAGGAAGTTTTCACACTATTTAGTGAAAAGTCAATTTAATGAAACGTAAGTGTAAGAATGTTTAGTATTTATTAAGCAAAAGGAACTATGTTTCAAATGTTTTTCTTCTCAACATGGACTTTATCAAGATTTCGTTGAAGATATGGAAACAAAAACTGCCATTCTATGATAAATTTCTTTGAAAAACTGATCAGAGTTCTAAGAGAAGTGGTTACGGCACCAACGAGTAATGACTTTTCTTCTAGTTATAATTCAAAATTTCTTCTCCCCA
This sequence comes from Nephila pilipes, assembly GCA_019974015.1. Lineage (NCBI taxonomy): Eukaryota > Metazoa > Arthropoda > Arachnida > Araneae > Nephilidae > Nephila > Nephila pilipes. The sequence continues at coordinate 63,933 of BMAW01074216.1, forward strand.
CTTCGGTGACCATCTTGACTAGAGCCGAAGGAGATACCAATAGCGCTAATAAAAATACTGTAGAAACGAAAGTTATTTTGCTTCTACATTTGGTAAAGAAAAGAGGATATAGATATCCCTTAAATGTAAATACTCCTGGCTTTATCCCTCATAATAGTGAAACATGAGTCATTCAAACATTCAAAATGCATCGCTTCTGTGTATTGTGATATGTGTTATTTAATAGACAATAACATCAATAAGAGTCATTGAATAGGTTTACTGGGTAATTATTCTATAATTTAGTGTAGCATTTTAAAAAAAGACTATTTGGATTTGTTGAGATTAAAGAAATAGTGAATAAATATTTTCTTGTCAACATTTTCAGGGTAATTATGATAGAGATAACACCGCGAGATACATAGTTAAAATGTCGCTAAAAGAAGATCCAAAATGTAATGTCATTCAAGAGAAATTACGCTTAGAAAAGTGGAAACACTTTTAAGTCCTTTTCTTAAAGACCATTATTATTTAACTCTTTACTTAAATTTTATGGGTGAATATTGAACTAGGATACATGCACAAAATCAAAGAACATGAAGAAAATAAATGATCATACAACATCCCTCATTTAGTTGTTTGTCATCCTGTAAGAAAAAACTAATCCACTAATCGTTAATTATCCCTATTAACCACGAAAGAAAATCTCATCCACTAAATTAAGTGTAATGAAGGTGTAATCAAGTTGATTTATTTGCAATTATGGTGAAATTTAAGAGATATTTATGCTATCGCAGAAGGTAACAAAAAGACGTATAGAATGATTTTAATACACCCATATCAGAGGAAACTTCAAAAATTACACCGAAAAAACAAAGAGAAGGATTCGTATAAAACTTATATTTTTGCAACTGTCCCATATTAGTATGCAAGTGTTCCATTTTAACTTAGACAGATAATGAAGTCACAATGGATGAAAGAGGAAACTTCTCTTTACCTTCCGCTGTATTGGAGAGTGATTTGTACATGGATGACATGTTGACAGGCACCGTGTTTTAGCTACTTTAAAAGAACTTCAACTTGAATTAATTTATATGTTGAATAGAGGAGGTATCTCACTACATAAGTGGAGTGGAAACAATTCTGAATTAGCTCTAAACGACGATGAAAGTCATTTATTTTCTAATCCGGAAAAAAAGAAGACAAGAGAAAAGGAAACAATTTTAGTACTACTAAGCAACAAGTGCTATCATTAATATCATGGTCTACTCGGGCTTCTAAATCTAGTCATTACCAAAGCAGAGATTTTCCTTTTCAGAAGTCATGGATGTTGAATTTAGATTGTGATAATCATTTTCCCTTGAAAGAAGCATAGGTATGGCAGAGAGTTTTAGCAGCTCTCTGAAATGTTAATAGTATAAAAGTTGATAAATACATTTTATTTCGAAGCCAGCACTGATTGTAATGCACGGCTTTCTTGATGGTACGGTGCAAGCTTGCCATGAGGTTTTATATCTGAAAACTTGTATCAAGCATATTAGTGGGTCAAGTATATAATTGTTATAAATCTCGTGCAATACCTTTATAAAAAGTTACTGCGTCAAGTTTGAAGCTTTATGCTGCAGTTCTTTGGGTGAAGTAGATGAAACGAGTACAGGTTGCCCTGAAGCGAAAGTTGACGTCTGTATATTATTATTGGAGTGATTCAATGAACGTGTTATTGTGGATAAATAAAGAAGCTCATCAGACAAAAACTTTCATCACCAAAAGAGTGACAACAATACAGGATATTTCAGATAATAAGTTATTAATAGTGATGAAGCGGTTTTAAATTTTTAGGAGTATCAAGATACAGACATCTCAGTTGCTATAATATTCAAGGACCTTCCAAGTAAACTTAAAGTTAAAAATGAGGACTCTTATTTAAAACTTCTTTTTACTTAAAACAACATCTTTATTTCTAATTTGCTCAACATGAGTAATAGTTATTTTGAACTTCTGTTAGTTCTTAGCTATATTTTCTAAATAATGTTGTTGTTGTTTTTATCTAAGTAATCTATAATGGAGATTGCGATGGAAATTTGAAAAAAGATAACATTGAAAAAAGATTCGTGGTCGTTTTAAAAAAGGATCATTTATTACCTTGTCAATGATCATTGGACAGAATAACTGATGTTTACTACATCACACTCTCCTTAAGGAAAGGATAAAAAATCTAGAGTTTTGGAAGTCAAAACTTCTTTAAATTATTACCAACGACCTATCACAAAAATTTGTATTTTTCTTCTGATTAATATTGTGCTGCATTTGTAAAATAATGCTTAGGTATAAATTTATAATAATTGTTTCTATGTGTATTAATAATACTTTAATTGAATGTTTCCTTGTGTTATTTAAAAATGTTACGTGGCAATTTATATTGAATGTTTTGCAACATTGCAAGACCCGGTAGCATGTTTGGGTAAGCGATGTAAGTGATGTTTAAAAGAATGCGCATGCGCTGTTACAAACTCTACACGTGACCGCTGTTCCTCAGTGAGGTGAGAGTGAAATAAACAAGACCAACAAACTGAGTCTAGATGTTGAGCAAAACAAGCTGTAGCAAATTGATGTCGCATTAACGTTTATTGCTATTATCAGTGAGATGAAATTTGGCTGTTATAAGTGAGTTGCACCAGTCGTAGAGGAGTATTTTTAGTGCAGAGGCCTGAAAAAGAACTTTCATTAATATCTGAAGTAAAGCCTAACTGTTTACCATCCGTACGGTACAATTGGTTATCCAAGCATTATGCTTGGTAATATCTGATTACAAGCTGACTTTGAACGATTAACACTAGAGTATCCGCTCTTGATGCACCAGAATGACATATTCAGGATTTTTGAGCGGCTGATATCGAAGATTTGACCCTACATGTACCATTTCGTTTACATCGTTGCTTTTTCACACGATAATAATCTTTGGTATGTCCTACGAATATCTAATATTAATATTTCGAGACACTGATAACTCATGTGTCACTGGTAACTATATCAAAAGGGTCTAATAATTTTTTCCGGACTATATAATACAATATATTGGATAATTTTTTCAAGCAATTGCTTAAAGTGTTGATTCAACTTGTCGGAGTGGTTTTAAACAAAAACTCAATATTAAAAGGGAACTAGACCAAAACAGAATAAAGTTTCTAATCATTAATCATTTTGGATACTTTAGATTTATTAACGGTAAACTAACTTCATTACAAAATATTTTTAGGTCACCGTAAAAGATCGAACGTGGTCACGAGCTCATGGTTGTGTTGTTCACGAGTGTTGTTTCCATCGAGTCATAGGTTCCATGTCCTGTAGCGATTAAAGGTACTCCGTGTAATGAAACTGATGCACATGAAATCTATTGGGGCTCCTCACTTTGGGATGAAGTTGACGTTCGGAGATTAGGATTCCAGATAAGTTATTGTCCTCTTCACTTGACGAAGATTTAAAATTATGAGGTCGGCTACGTACAGCCCTCTGCTGTAGAATGGTGAACTTTAAATGGTGCGATGGGGATAAGTGAATAAATAAAAAGATAAATTTTTTATAAAAAAATGAAGAAAATCTTAGCAATAACTATTTATATTAATAGAGTCAAGTACGAGATTTAAAAGACAGTGACTGCAAATAGAAGTAATTTTTTGGCGTATAATAAACTAGAAAGTCAATTGGAAAATAGCATCAATAAAAATAACAACAATATGTTTTACAGTGAACTGTTTGTTTATTTTTTCATTCGACACAAAAACGTGGTACAAAAGTATGCAAATAACATGTTATATAATCTACGTAATATTTAAATGCTATTTGTGATGTTTTATGTGCTATTTCATTAAAAATGTAGACTAACTGTGCTTTGTCTTTAATATTATATAATATGTTAAGAGCTTTCAATGGATATATTTTATTAATAATACTTTTTCTTTGATCAAATGGGAAGGATAGGACCAATACAACACTTTAATTCAGAAAAAAAATACTTTTAAAGCTGAATACATGTACAATATATAAATTCTGTTACAAAATCTGAGTTAAATACATGTATTGTAATATTTTAGAATATGAAATCCTTTCAAAGACAAAAAGCATATTTTTATGCACCATTTTTATAAAGCAAGAATACATAAAGATAATACATAAGGTGTATCTGGGTATTACGTTGATCACCAGGGAATATTATAGTAAAAAGAATTTTAATGATCATTGTACTCCTGTTGTTATCATTGCAAATAAATGATGTATTTCATACAACAGAAAAAAGCTATTTGTTATCTGAAGGAAATTTTTCTGAAAACAAAATAAGTTTGGTCGATTTACAACTCTTTTATATTACGATTAAACTGCAAAATATACATTAGTATATGATTATTACTTTATTTTAGGTGAAAATTTATGTGTACGAATAAACATTTGGTTAAATCAATTTCTTCGTAATTTTGTCTTCTAAAAAGTTCTAATTCAGAAAAAATGCATTTTTAAAGAGTCAAAGTAAAGTTTAAGGAAATAACTTACGAAACAGTTCAATTGTTTCAATTTATTAGTAAAATGTTTACATGTAATGTGTCTCTAGCCAGCATATAAAACAATTATCATTGTGAAATTTATGTTATATCTTTCTTCTTATTCATTTCGATTTAACTTGAACTTTAATACCTTAACACCCTTGGCCCCATATGTTGACATAAAATTCTTTTTTATAATTACAATTACTATCATTATTAAAATGAACAAAAAATTAATTGTAAATTATTCACTACAGAATCTCTCAACAAGAAAAGTACAAAAATTATGATTTGGCAACACTGATAAAATGGTATATAAAGTGTGTAAAGTTAGGAATATGAAAATAGCGTAAAGTAGTATTTTGATTGTTTATATATATATATATATATATATATATATATATATA
>BMAW01074216.1:68953-98139 GCA_019974015.1 Nephila pilipes
TGTGTGTGTGTGTGAGTGTGTGTATGTATGTGTGTGTGTGTGAGTGTGTGTATGTATGTGTGTGTATGTATATGTGTGTGTGTGTTGTTGGAGATTATTTGAAAAAAATGTTAATATTTCTTTCATATATATACAGTGATCGTTCGAGGTGGTGTTTTTATTTAAATATAACCGCAAGAAATAATTTGACATTTTTTCTGTAAACATATAACGAAAAGTATACATTTTTGTGATGGTATATATGTAGGTTTCAATAAAAATGGAAAAATGAAAGTTAACTAAGATCCACATTATTACAGAAAAGCAAAACAATGAAAGCTCAGACATTGAAGTCTTCGAAATATTATCAAAACTCTTCAAACATTAGTTCACAATATGTAGTCATTGAAATTACTGTGCTGCGATTGTGTAATCGATAGGAGAACAAACTCATAAACTATTTTTTGATAATCTATTCACATCAATACTGTTAATAAAACATCTACAAATAAAGAATATATTTGTTGTGGTACTATAAGAAAAAATGCGTCCCGGCCTTCTGAAAAGCTCGTTACAGAAAAGGATTTACTCAAACATTAAAGAGAATCAATTTCTGTTGCTAAATCCTCTGAAAATATTAAACTTCTAAGGAGGCATACCAACAATTTCGTTCGCATGATTTCTTTATACGACGGTTTGGAACCTAAGGATAATATGTACCGGTTTAATGGTAAAAATGAAATGATACATATCAATAATAAGACCTTTTTCAATAAAAAATTATAATATATTCATGGTGTTGTAGATATGTCTAATCGTAAAATAGTACAATATCCTCACTCTTTAAAAAATTGAAAACTTTAACATATAATTGATTTTACATTTTTAAATGTATCATAGCTAATGTATAGCTTCTTTTCAACCAGAAAAACATAGAAACGTCTCTTCTTGAGTTTAAACAATCAATAGCTTCCACGATGATAAAAATGGGCAAACAAAACAAAAAACGAAGTTGACTTATATCAAGTTCTGTGAGTGAGCAACCACCTGAAAAATCCAAAAGCTAGAGTAAAGTTGATCTTGAAATCAGACTGAAAATGGTATAGGTCATTATCCTAAAAATATTGACAATCCTCCTGTACGTCACAACAAAAATTGTGTAAGATGAACTCGTTACATTCGTGAGAAACCGTTATACCCGGAAAGCATGAAATTATGTCATTTATAAATTTTTATTAATGATCAGCGGCCATAAATGGAGACATTATGAGTTTTTGTGCCTTTTTATTGCTATCCCATTTTTTTTAGTTTGAATTCCTATCAATATAAAATAAATAAATCGCAAAAAAACCCATAAGTCCTTTTTTCTTCACTACAAAAAATTGTCCTTAAAGAAATTAAATAAAATATTTTTCTTCAGCTCCTCAAAATGCATTTGTTAACGATTTATATAGTAATGATTTGAACAGTCAGAAGACATTCAAGGCATTTTAGAGTGGTGCAAGTCCACTTATGAAAAAAAAGTTAATGATAATTTAGAAAATTATATAGAATCTCATTTAGCATTCTAATTTACATGTTTAATTAAGTACCATTTCCTCATAAATTAATCAAGAGAAATAACGTCCTCCAATGTTTTTAAATTGATTTAACTACGCAAACCCTTAAATATCTATACATAAAAAAATTGGACTTATCCCACTTTAAAGAAAATAACTCATTTATAAGTTTTTTTTCCATTAAATAACATTCATTCTATCTTTGCTTCAATTTAAAAATGGATTATTTATTCAAAAGTATTTCAGATAATTATATCTATCTTTCGTATGGATTCACGAATGTTATATTTTTAAGAATAATGTACAAATTAATTAAATTTTATAAAAATGGATGAGAAAATTTAGTGTCTATTTCATTGTTTTTAAAAATGCTTTTGAAAAAAAAAATTTTAATGTTCATTTGTGCTTTTGTTCTATGTAAGGAATTCGAAAAATTTTAATTAAAAAAATTCTACATCATATATTATTCACCAAAATTAGATGATTTATTATAAAACATTTGGAATTAGAAATATAAATTTTCATTTCAATAATGTTTTTCATTTCAATCACAAATTTAATTTGAATAATATTTCTCAAATGAAGATGATATATCACAATACAGAAAAAATAATTAATTCATCGGATTTTTAAGCAATTTTCTTTTTATTATGTTGTTAATAATGATTATTTTATTTGTAAATTTTTTTTTGTAAAACGTGTATAAATCACTGGAATAAATTAACTAAAAAGAAATCACTTTGAAGTCTTTCCCCCCAAAACGATTGTTACAAATACGAAACGTCTTAACAAATATGAATTTTCAAGAAATTTAAATGAAGAGCTTAAACTATTTTAAAGTAGTACACAAGTTTAGAATGAATACGAATTAATTTGTATTGAAAGTGAATGAGCTTGTTATAAATATAACTATGTTTATAAAGAATAAAATCATGTGTGATATGAATCAGTTTGGAAGAATCAAGTTTTGTTTTTAATACAAAGATTTTTTAATTTAGAAAGTGAGAAAAAAATAATACTCACTTTATGAAACATATAAACGGTTTAATATTATCACGTTTAACCACTTAAAAACGGTTGAAAATGTATGATTTCATTTTAATTGATTTAAATTTAATAAGGTACATAATATTTTATTTTTATTAAAGCCAAACCTTCTATATTTAGAATATTTATTTATACCCGGGCGTATCGTAAAGTTTTGATTATTACAAAGAAACAACCTAGATATCTAGTTAAAATTTTTTCTGCATATTAATTTATTTTTATGAACATAACGTTGTTAATTACAACAATAAGTACAAATATGTTTGGTTTCAGGAAGCCGTAGCTTGTAGTAATTCTCTGTATCGTAAAGGTTTTATCATTCTTAAAGATAATCAAGATAGAAACTCTAAATTTCTAAATCACCATCGAGAGTTATACATTTCTCCTAGTATTCTTTGATCTTTTGAAGGCTGGCATTAAAGAACTCAGTAGATTAGATTTTGTCTTCTCCTTACTACAAGTTACATCAATGTACGGTTTCCTGAGACATAACAAGTCACCATTAATAGCTGTAATTTATAACATTTTGTATAATATTGTCAATCTCAACATATAGATTAAATTGTATCTTGATATCTAGATTAGTTCTTTGTACTAATTAAAACTTTACGATATTTCTTCTTTTTGCGTCAGATTTTAATAACACCGTAAGTTATTTTTTTAATTGCTTATGATGCTATATATTTCAGAGGCAGAACATCTAATTGTTCTTCATTCATCGGCAACGTATTGGATAAGGATGCTTAGATAGAATCACGGGCTCCAGTGTCTTTTTCTCTCATGAGTCTGAAATTGAGTGGCGGCAAATTTATGATATATATATATATATATATATATATATATATATATATATATGGCTGTTGATGTGTGATCCCTTAATTTTGAACTAGAGACGAGGAAGAGGATGAACTGCTTGAAATCTCCGTTTTGCTACTTAGGACCTGATTAATCGAAAGTCACTTGAATTTATCAATCAATAAAATAGCTAGTCATAAGTAATTTATTATATTTTGTCTATATGTATTCCTTATAATAATCCAACAAATCAACTATTATTATGAAAGTGAAATAAGGATGAATTACCTTTGAATAATAAGATTATAATTATAACATTCTACTTATCTCGATGACAGGAAACATGATCAGAGTCCGGAGCAACATATATAAATTAGATTCAATTACTATATCAACTATCTGACGATCCCTTAATTTTCTTGCACCCAATTCGTGTGCATTACACTTTCACAAACCTTCTGTCTCCTCTCAACCATTCAACATATCCAATTTCTCTGTCTCAACCCTTACTCTTATTCACTACACTTCCAATATATCAAGAAATGTTGATTTACTTAAATAACGGGGGCTCTCAAATCAAATAACGTCATAAAGTACCCCACAAAGTATCTCCTAAGATCCCCACCATATCTGGGATACTCCTTTTCCCTTAACCAGGCAGAAAATCCTATTATTCTGCACTGTGTGTTTTCAATGGAATTGTGGCTGATACCACGAATCGTTTTATACATCGTCGGTCAAAGAATTGACAACCAGGATCACTCTGCTATCGAAGCTTGAGTAGCCGATTGTTCAAGGATTCGAGCTTTGCTTTTCTCAAAAGCCATCGCATGAAATAATGGAGACCGCTGCATATTAAATTGTCCTGGGCTTACCAGATATAATAAGACATTGTATGGAAGTAATTAAGTTAATAGTTCTTGATTAGGATTAATAATTACAACAATAATAAATGTGTGCACTGTACTGGAACACTTCCAACCGCATTCAAGAGGACGAAATGAAAACGCGAGAGTGTTCCAGAAATCCAAAATATAAATCTAAGATAGAAGTGTTCGGAGAAGAGGTAAGGAAAAAAGAAGGAAAGAACCGAAGCAAAGATAGATAAACATGTATAACTGAAACATTATGTGTGAAACGCTAGACAAAAGTTAAAACGAGTAGAGGGGGGGGGGAGTGAGGGCTTTTCCGCATTTAAAGCACTTTGATTATATACTCGCCCCAAATCACGTGAAAGCACAAGAATCGAAAATAATTTGAGCATTTTGAGAAACTAAAGACCCGCCAGAATAAAATGATGAGACCAGCGAAAATCAAAAACACATAATACAAAGTAAAATGCTGTCGACTCACTCGTTTGAATATGTTGTTTAACGTCGAACAGAGAAGCAATATTATAATCGGGAAGAAAACTTACGAAACACACACAAGAAAAGTAACTCGAAATGTAGAATCAAAATATGGGACGAAATTTGAATTTCAAACAGAAAACTTAGGAAGTCGTAAGCAAATGCGACATAACAATGTGAAGTCCTTTAATGAAAACACGAAGAGCTGTGAATTATTCTTGGATATTCAATTGTCTAGAGTAAAGGTTTGCAATTGTTTTGGCTCGGGGACCACTTTGTGGAAGTAGAGGCTAGCAGTGGGCAGCACCTTTGAAAATGATTGCATTCAATTAGATAACTAGTCATTTCAGAAAAGATATAAATTGCACCATAAAAATCACTAGTTCTAAATTACATTAAAGAGTGACAGTTTATTCAATTTATTTATCATGCTAATTTCACATAATCTACATTGCAAGTATATTTAATTTTAGAATGTTTAATGAAATATATGTACCCTATCACACTTTTCTACATTTTTTTGAAATCAATAGATAGGTTGTTAGAAGAGATTTTCATCACAGCCTGCAAGTTAATATCTGTCAAAGAATATCTGTGTTTACTCTTGTTGATCTTCAAGCAAGAAAAATGTTCCTTCCAAATTTAAGTAAACTCAAATATAAAGAAAACATTGTCCCTGCATATTTTTTCATAAATGGGAATTTTTCAGTTGAAAAAGATTTTTAAAATTCAACTAATGCCACCGCATCAAACATTTATTTCCCAATGTGATCTGACAGCATATCAATAAGTTCCATCTGAAGCTCATCCGGTTCGAAGTGAATAGGGTGCCTAGCCCTGTTGGGCTTTCAACTCCCATCTGAGTTCAACTCGATGACTTCCAAGTGCCCATGACAATTAGGTAGATGCTTACAATATAAAATAAATTATTATAATAATTTAGAATTTTGAATTTAGTATTTAAATTGAGAAAATTGATGCACTAAAATTTGGGTTTAAAATTTTAAATGATGTGACAAAATTATGAGTTTCTTAAACTGTGAAAGAAGAGCGAGGCGAAAGCGAGTTTACGTGGACTAGGGGTGGGAGAGTACAGAGTACATGTCGATTGTCCAATCAGGAAGCAGGAGCTCATGTCTCTTGTCTTTCTCAAAAATTAAAATATGATGATAAGTTTAATATTTTACTAGTAAGGGGGATTGTACTGCTACCAAACATTCTTTCAGTGTAGTTTCTTCTGTATGATTTAATTTCTTGTAGGGATGGGTTCGAGTGATTTAATATAGAGGTTAAGAATTTAAAAAGAAATATTGTTGATGCAGTGTTGGGTTTTGAAGATTTTATGGGAATCCCTAATGTCATTATTTCTTACGAACCATCTAGCTCTCTCTCGCTTGATTTCTAGTTTATTGTGGTTAATATGAGCTATTTGCTTCTTAACTGCACAAGCGTAAATTATGATAGGGCGTAGATACTATGTATAAACAAGCAACTTGTATTTTAAAAATAAAGTAGAATTCCGACGAATAAGGGGGATAAGATTTTTCGCGGCAGATCGGAATTTTTCTTGAATGTGTGTTATGTGTTGTACAAAAATGAGACATCTATCTAGTATTACTCCAAGGTATTTAGCTGATTGACACCAGGGGATTTGTTTATAATCAATGTAAATTGGTGGTGGGATGATTTGAAGAGTTTTTGCTAAGAAGACGGCCTCTGTTGTGGAAACATTCAGGGCAATTTTCCATTTGGAAAACCAATCTTATAAGCAGATGAGGTATCTGTTGATATGATGACCAATAACTTTTGGGTTTCTGTGCTTAGCAAGTATTGCTGTGTCATCTGCGTACATGCGGAGAGTTGTGTTGTCTTGCTTTGGAATATCATTCACGAAAATTTCGAAAAAGGCTGGCCTTAGATGTGATTCTTGTGGAAATCGGCGTTAATTATTCTTAACGAAGAGAATTCATTATTAACTTTAACGGTAAACTTTCTGTTTGTAAGGTAGGAGCTGATTAAGATTATTAGGTTGGGGGGGTCTGTATTTAATTAATTTTTAAATAAGACTCATACGCCATACTCGGTCGAATGCTTTTTGGATGTCGAGGAAAACCACTCCGGTTCTCTCTTCATTCTTAAAGCCTGCTCGGATAAATTCGGTGACTCTATGAAGTTGGTGGGTTGTGGGCAGATTCTGCATAAAGCCGTGTTGTTCAGGGATGATGATTTGGTGCTTGCATAAAATTCTGTATCAACATGAGCAGTGATGGGATAAGAGAGTAAATTGAAGTAAGACCCAATTTTCGTGTTTTCCAGAAATTTTCTTATGACCTAGTTCTCCAAGCTGTTTAGATGATACCTAATCTTAGTAGAAATACTTTAATGCACTTTCTGTTTTCCCAACAAAGGGGGAAATTATAAAAAAAAATTGCCTTTACTTACTTGCCTTTCAAATAGAACTAGTTTTGATTTGAATAATGTTAAGCACCAGAAGAAACTTTTGATTCGAGTCGAATTTTTCTGATTGTCTTGGAGGGCCACTACTTTCCCACCCCTGATCTAAATGTAACAAAACTTTCTAGATCATTGAACCTTTTTTGGGGGATTTTCTGATTTGGATTGAAATGGAACAGCAAAATTATGCAAATTTCAAAGTAATCTCATTTTGCTTTTCTCCTTGCTGAATACGATATTATGTAATCGAAAATTGTTTATTGCTTAAATGATTTTGTGTCTGTCATTATTGTTATTAATTTTTCTTCCAAATCTTGAAAATCTTGTTGTTTTATTTTAACCTCATTTCATTGAAAATTGTGCAACAATCTGGCTTCCAGTTAAAGTTTTTGAGAGTCATATCAAGACCATTATCGATTCAGATCGTCATAATACAACACGAGGGAGTGCAGAAAAGCTAAATGTATCGCATACATGCATTAAAAAATTAGAATAACTTGGAAATGTTAAAAAACCCGATTTATGGTTCCCTCTTCAGCTTAAAGAAATTCATTTGAAGTAACTCATTAGCATCTGCGATTCGCTCCTAATTCGCAAAGAAATTCGTTCGTTTTTAAAACGACTGATTACTCGAGACGGAAAATGCGTAGTTTATAACAGCGTTAATAAAAAAAATCTTGGTGATGCGTGATGAGGCAGCCTAGATAAATCAAATGCTGAGGCTCCTCCAAAAAAATTCAGTGAATTATGTTTTCTGCTTGAGTTAACTCTAAAGGAATTTTGCACTTTGAACTTTTACTAAGACATAAATTGGATAATTCAAACATCTACGTTAAGAAAACCCACTAAACTGAGCGATGCAGTTAAAAAAAAAGCGGCGGGAGAGGGCAAGTCTTAAGAGTGTTCTTTCCAACATGAGACCCTCACATTTTGGTTACTCGTCAAAATTTATTAGAGTTATGTTGGGATATATTCTCACATTCATCATATTGCCCTGACGTCGCGACGTTAGATTTCCATTTATTTCATTTCATGAGGAACTTTCAAAATGGTAAAAATTTTAATGCCGCTGATGATGTAAAGTCCCATTTATATTTCAGTATCTTACTGACAAAAGTTTTATGAACATGAAATCATGATACATCCTGGAAGTTGGTAAGAGATCATCGACACAAATATATTTACAACACCTAATTTAATAAAGTTAAATTTTCAAGTAAAAGTTTTTGAATTTTTACTCTGATCACTCCGAAATACGTTAGTTGCATACCCAATAATATTAATCCTATGGAATTTCAGCTTTTTTCCCGATTTCAGATCTTCCAGAAAGTTCTGTCCATTTGTGATGAGAAAGCAAATGATATGTTTTTCATACATTTAATAATATTTATTGTACAATATATTTTCCGTCGTTACATATGAACTTTTGTTAGTGTTATGGTAATTTGTAAATACCATTTTTGAAATAAGCCTTGTCTTAAGAGGAACTGAAGTAGTGTTAGGTTGACGTATGCTTCAGTTTTGAATTTTTTTCCTTTCAAAATATTTGCAGCTAGATAAACAAGTGCTAATTAAAAGGTGCTATTAATCGCCAAAGCACCATGTGGTTTGGCATTACCATGATACAATATAATGGGCTTTATATTGAACATCGCTGGCTCCTTTTCTTCTGTGCTTTGTTTAAATCATCAATTTGCTGACAGTATCTCTCCGAATTGAGCTTTTAGCTAGGTTTCAAAAGCTTGAAATCTATTGGTTCTTGGACGTCCAACCATATGCTGAGCGATCTTTCACTCAGACTGAATCTCAATTTAGAGGTGGAGGATACAGATAATCCATGTTGTAGATATGCTCATTTTCTAACGATGTATTCGAAAATAGAGAGAAATTCGCAAAGTGAGAGTTGCATATAACAATTCGATTTAGCAAATTTCTTTCACTTAATTCACGATGCCCCCATGTGGAATATTTACAGACTAGGCCTACTAACGACGAAAAATAGTATACAATAAATATTAATAAGAATATGAAAAATATATTATTTTCTTTCACTTCTCAAATGGACAGAATTTTTCGGTTGACCTAATAATTGAATTTATTTGAATGCAATAAAATGTATTCGAAAGAGCAAAAGGTAATGGAGGCTTCCTTAGAAATATATTTTTTCCTCATATTTCTGAATTTCTTAAAAATATTTCTTAAACATCTGAGAGGACATGAACGAATGAATCAATAATCAAAAGAAAAATGAAATTTCACTGAGATCTTCAACACATTTTGATCTTTTGGATGCATTTTATACTTCACTCAAATAAACATATTAATCTAGATTTGAGATGGAATGTAAAAATTCTTTAAAATTAACATCATGTTTCGCAATTCAAAATTTATGATAAATGAGAGTTAAATATATTAAGTGAAGAACTTGTTTTAGAATTGGAAACGAAATGTAGAATGCACTTCAAAGGGGAAAAAATGGTTAAAATATGTGTTATAATTTGAAATACTGCTTTCCAATTAAAAATAAAGCCTTAATATGATATTTATATTCGACATACTTTGCGTTTGAAAAAAAATATTCCGAATTTCAAAGCTTTTTTTAATACTAAACTAAAAGCAGTTTTAGATAAATATGATTCCACTAATCGTATTTGCTGAGTCATTATGTTGTTGGTAACCAAATTAAGAAGCATTTCCGTTTCAGATCATAACACAAATTATATTGATGCAGGAATATTGGCATGTAATATTAAATTTTCATTTTATTATTCGCACAGGAGCGTGCAAAGAGAGAGGGAGGGAGATAAATACACAACGTACTAAAGAGCCAAAAAGAAAAGCTAAAAATTAAAATAAGCGAATTTAACTTCTAATTGACTTCAGTAACAATATCAAGCCAATAATACAAAAATAGAATAAAGCCTTTTCAGTTCCCGCATTTCATAGAATTCGACATTGAGTTTTGATATCGATTGTAGTGATCAGCATATTTTCCGTCATGTCAGGAGTCTTGATGCCACTAAAGACCCACTGTGTAGCGGGGATTATGCACGTTTAACAGTTGAGGTTTCAAGCTCTCCCATTGGCGTGGTATGGAAGTTTAAAAAAGAAGGTTCCAACTCAAAAGTTTTTCTCGAAATTAGACTGAAGCTCAAAATTATGAGTTCTGTTGCCAAAGACCCTCGTGTTGTTTTTAAGCGCGAAACTAATTATCAATCTATCATTCAACTGATATCAAATATTTTCTACAGTATTTCGAATGCATAAAGAATTAGTTAAATAGTACAATGTTCAAGTACTATAGTTGAATCCAACTTATTCAAATTTATAGGGAAACATAGGGTAAAATATTTAAATAAGATTACGGCTACCCAAAGATTTAAGAAAACTAAAATTCCATAATAAAAGTTAACAAGTTTCTGTTAGTAAGAGTATGATTTAAAAAAAAGAACTAAACACAGAAATAAAAAATAAGAATAATAAACTACTGTGAATATGTAGAGCCTTTAAGAAAAAATTGTATAGTATTTCACATATTAATTTTAAATTGAATCAGAATATGCTATCTGTAAATGATCTATTTTTGTTAATAGAAACTACGACATAGACTTCATTTTATACATTTTGAAAAAATGAGTTGAGTATAATATTCTGTTACGAAATGTATTTAAAAATGACAGTAATTTCGAAAAATACCTCTTCATATGCTTACGAATTTTCAATAGGGATTGACACTTTTAAGGAGAAAAAACTTGCATTTTCTTTTCATTTTTTTTTTTTGCTAAAAACTTTTACTTGCTCATTTAATAACAATCTTGAAAAAAAATATGGTTGAAGTGCAGTTACTAGAGGAATTAAGTCGCACACTCTATGATAACCTAGTAAAGAAATAACGTTTTTTTTTCTTCCAAAGATGCTTTAAAATAGTATCTTTATATCATCGGCAATTCTTATTTTCAATAATAATGACGATGACATGGCATAAATTTCAGTTCAAGAAATAGAAAGAATAAAAGGACAGAAAAAAAAACATTTTAAACATCAATGCATTTCATCTTCCTGCACTTTCTGTAAACGTTTTTAAACTGTTCACTTGATAACATGCTTTAACTTTATGTTGAGATGGAAAGAATTTTTAAATAGATTTTAAAAAATATATTTATGAATTATTAAAACAACGTTGAAGAAATCAGACTTTTGAGCGAATAAAATTTAGTTTAATTTTTAAATTTTGACAGATGTGTGATTAAGAAAATATGTAGAAAACGTGAATTTAAAACTAAATTAAATTTCTAAGTGAATTTTGTAAGAGATATTTTAGTAATATTTTAAGATATTTATACACTAATAACATACACATTTTGAAGTGTAGTAAAATTAATGATTTAATCAACATTCAGATATTCTCAGGTGAGACAATTTAAAATTAATCACAGAGTGTTTGATATGAGTGTAAATTCGAACATTTCAAAAATATTTATAATTAATGCATTTAATAGAAATAGCAATTTTCATATTACAATTTACACAAATAATTATTTTATTTACAGCATCTACTTTAACATGCCATCCTAATATTAATTCCCATTATTTGAAAATTCTAATTTTCAAGAGGAAGAATTGAAATACAACATACAGAAACCTATATGCCAGAAGTTAAGAATTTTTTTGACCAAAAATTGGAAAATATTAGATGAAAATTCTTAAACATAAGGCAGATTAAATAAAAAAAAAATTGCATTAAAAACACAGTATTTTGAAAGATAAAAACTAGCCAAAATCTTCGAATTTACGAATTTATATATTGAATTACATGTATCCTTTTAAGAATCTTGTTTTTAAAAGATATATAATATGTATCTTTTTACATTTAATGGATGAAACTCTCTATACCATGAGCAATAGTTTTTCTAGATTATACTTTCTTGCTATTAATCTTGAATAAAAATGAAACGTATCTTTTTTCACCTTATATGGTGCCGCAAAAATGTGCATTTTTTTTCATTGAACGTGAGAACATTTTAATTCTTACATCATTTATCATCTAGGATTATTCTTCTATTTTTATCCTCCTGCCTTCTTACATATTTCGCATGAATTTTATTTTTTATTTTAAAAATGAATGTAACTCAGAAAAACCGATAGAAAATGTGATATAAAGGCTCTACGTAACTACATCTAGTTCAGGATAAATTTCGTTTTAACATTTAAAACGCTGCTTTAATTGATTTTCAATTTGTTTCCTTTTGGATTGTAATGACACTCTTGATTACAGTTGGGATTTGGTTCATTAAAAATATTATTATTCACATTGAGGTTAAAACATTTGAATTTGAACTCTGAGATAGGTAAAATTAGAACATTCGAATTCCACCATAGTAATTTCTTATGCTTACAAATAAGATATATTTTGATAGCTGATAAAAACACCTATGAATTTAACGTGATTTGAAATATCTGAAACTAGTTCAATAATTCAGAAGAATTTAATAACTATTGAGGTATTTATAAGTCTTGGAAATCGTTCGAGTATTTATTTTCCAAATTTCATAGCTTCAATTTTTTTTCTGTTTGCTTATACCATTTTAATGATAGGCTTCGAGCAATTAAAACAGTTTAATTAATGGTAACTTCATTACTTCAGGCACTTTAAATTTTCTGACCATTTTATGCTTACAATCAGAGAGTTAATTATTGATATCAAAACACAAATTAATATTCTTATACATCTAGCCTTTATATTCTAAAAATTAACTCTCATGTCAATCAATTATAATTTTGTTTTGGCATTGTATTATTCGTACATAAGAAATTATATCTTATTTAATGCTTAATTACTGCTTTACTTCACTTTGAAATGGTTCCAATAAGTTTACCGGAGCTTTAGATAAATTAAGAATTATACTATGTGACAAAAATCAACAAATTTCGAAGAAACTGAGATGAAAAATGCATGGTTGAAATGAGCATTCATAGATAAAGAAGCGAAAATAATTTCAGAACTACTGAACCAGCTTATTTCAGAGTGAGGGGACAGATTAAAAAGTGAGGAAGTCAATAAGGTGTTGATTCACTTCTATCGTGAATACCAGCTGTCACCCGGCGTGACAATGTTTCATCAATTTCCCGGATGATATCTTCTTGCAAAATTTCCAGTATTTGACGGTCTGTATTGATAACATCCTACGATAAATTCAGGCACTTTCCAGCACAAATACAAATCACCTTCTTACAAATTTACTCTTTGGGGAAAGATCAGATGACCTAGCTGGGCATGGAAGTCTTCGGCAAGCTTAAGTCCGAAAGGAAAGTTAAGTCCGGATAGAAGAGGGGGAAACAGTAAGACAAAGAGTAATAGAGTTTCCTCCAACTGTTAAATAGTTCAGGCTATAGGTGGAATTGGCAATGTAAATCAGGATTTAATTCCAGTATTATATGTGAGATCCTGCCTATCAAAAATATATAAAGGGTTAAAAGAGCATTGTTAATTGTAAACGAAATTTTTTATATAAAGTAGAAAAGAAAATTTTCATTCGGAGAAATAATCTAAGCGTTATTTAATTAAAATTAGTATAGAAACAAATATAAAACCTAAATAAGTTACCAAAAAGAAGCTTTACATAAATGTTAGGGTAGAATCAAAAAGGAAAAGGAAACTTTCTGATTTATTTTTTCATGAATAATTTCATTTTATAAAATTATGTACATGTTGAAAAGTATAATAAGTATGCCTATATTTAATATATATATATATATATATATAAATACATACATATATGAGAACTATTATAGTCACTATATGGAGTAAAAATACTTTTGTCACATAGTTTATTTCTAATTAGCTGTTCCACTTAAAGTCACAGTACCCAAAAATACAGGAAACTTTTTATTAATTTATTTTAATTGTAAGGTTTTTCTAAATATATATGCGTAAAATTTCATAGCTCAAGTTATAATACTTAGCGAGTTAATTAAATTTTCTTAAGCGCTGTGCTAAATCAGTTCCTTAAGCTTCCTAATTTTAAACTTCATTTTCTCAACATTTTGTTTTTCATAACAGTTCTTATATTTGAAAGGCTAAAGATTTATTTTTGTTGTGACTATAAAAATTTAAAGTTTTTTGTTGATAACTTGTATATTATTTTAAGTAAATCTAAGCATGTAATAAGGATTGAGATAATTAGTTATTTTTTAATAATCCACAAAATTAGATACAAATGTTTTTTTTTTTACTTATTTTCGTAATATCTCAGAAAAATAAATTTGTTAAACTATAACTATTTATCTTAACAAATAAATTTATCAAACTAAATTAACACTAGTACAACAAAATCCAAGCACAAGACTGAAAAATGTTTTTACGAAATTGAGAAAAAAATATAGTTCAAAAATACTAAAATTTGTAAAGGCTGTAGAAATTTTAAAGCATTAAAATATTGTGAAAAAATTTAAAATTTTAAATAATTATCTGTTTGAAAATGAATCATTTTTCCGAAATGTGCATTTTGTGTGTATTCATAAAGTGTGAATAAAACATTTTCTTTTGAATAATTAATTTAAAATAAGTGCTTATGGGGTAATATGTACCCGAAAAATTATTTTGAAATTTTAAATTCTCACGATCACGTTCAACGTTGAAATACTTTACTTAATTTATTGACAAAAAAAAAAAAAAAAAAAAAAAAAACATACATGTAACAATGTATAGAATCGAAATAAAAAAAAAGAGAAATAAAATATGTGTCAGACAACATGCATGAAATATTAAGGAAATGAATTATATGTACATACTTTATCCCTTTTATATTTGTGATAAAATTCTAATAGTGCATTAATGCTGTTTATTTCATTAAAAGAAATGAATTTTATAACAGCATTCGATAAGAAACAGAAAATGACAAAATGATACAGTAAGAATCAATACACAATGCAATAAAATAAAATCTTTCGGTAAGTAATTGTGCTTGTTGCCACTTGAAATATGATGATCAACTTTTAAATAATCCCTAAAATCAATATGTCAAGGGCAATAAGTCGTCAGTGAAAAATGGCTCCTTAGACGACAGTATTCATGGCGCTGTAGTAAAAACCAAAAGGGGAAAAATATGAGCGGCAATATCGTTCCACGTTCCGGCCAGTCAAGCTCAACACGATGACTTCATTTTTATTCAGTTATTCATAAAGTCATATTTTCCAGTAAAACGAAGTGATCTTGGAGGACCATTGTCCGGGACTGAAAATAAAGAAACAAAAAATACGTTTCAAAGTGAAGAGCAATGAAAACGAAAGACAGAAAGATTGCACTCATATGAAAAAATTAGAAAATGCTTCTTGGTTTTGATCGTTGAAAAATAGAAGTGTATGAGTGATAAAAAAATCTAATATGCTGAATACATTTTAAATCCTGATTCTATTCGCCGCTGAGTACAAATCTAGGTTAATATTGCCGCTATTTCCATTTCTATTAAATTGAATTTATTAAAAGAAAGGATTTTAAATAAAATATGAGGGACACTTTATTTCAAATGCTCGATCTGAAAATGAACTAAGTAGTTTTTTATTAGTTTTTTTCTTGAGATGCCAGCTCAATTCTGTATTTTAGATATTGTTAGGCACTTGAAAATAAAGTACTCGCATGAAAAAGCTATAATTTTTTCAACAGTAATGTGATGCACTGCATCACATATTAAATTTAGAAAGACTCTATTTTACTTTCGATGATTTAGAAATGAGCTTAAATATGTAGCCAGATATTCATAACAACCGTTCTCTAATGAAACAAAGATTAGATAGAAATAAGGTAAGGTAGATAAAAAATATGGTAGTTTAAGTCACTCTCACTATATTACACACAGACACACACACACACACACACACACACACACACACACACACACACACACACACACACACACACCACACACACACACACACACACACACACACACACACACACACACACACACATATATATATATATATATATCGTGAAAAGGAAAGGAAATGAAAAGAGAATACTGTGGTTTAAAAAGGTGTGTGGAAACCTGTGACATCTAGACATGCTGCACAACTACTTCCCATATTTTCTATGACAATGTAGATGATTTAAGGGCTCAAATAGTTCCAAACGTCTCCAAGATCTCTTTTCAGTCCTGGAATGGAGTGTGGAGGGTAAGGAGCGGTTTCGAGTTGTCTTACGAGTATATCTCATACATGCGTGATTAGATTCATATCAGTTAGCGAATAAGCCATGGCATACCGTGGATATTTTCTATTTCAAGAAAATCGTCGAGCAGGTTTGGAGAGTGACAAGACATGTTATGATCCAAATATATTAAGTAAGGACTCACACTACCCCGAAACGAGGGAGGGGAGAGTGAGGTTCGAAAGCTTCATCTTTGTATCTTTTAGCAGTCACAGATCCCATTTCAAAGATATGGATGTTTGTTCGCCCTTCCAGGTTGATGCCTGCCCATACCATGATTTCCTTTGACGGAAAACGATGGACTTCCGTAAAGTATTCCGTTTGAAAACCGTTTGATAGACTTCCGTTTGAGTTCCGACTAAGGCGAGAATCATTTCCAAACATCACATTGGCCTAATGTTCTACATATAATATATATATATATATATATATATATATAAACTTCAGTTCTGATATCCCACACTTCAACTCAAACGAAGGCGTTTATTCGTGGATCTAAGGGGAATGAAAACAGCGGTTAGTTTGGCATAGAGACCAACATGTTTGAGTCTCCTACAAATATTTTGTCTGGAAACTCGATCTATGAGGCGGCTGTGAGTGTTGAACCCAGTTCAATGTCAAAGCCGTCCCTCTGACGTCAAGCATTTATTGCCCGTATCAGTATTGCAAAATTATTTTCATTCTCTGACAACCTGATACTGGTTACTGGTTAACATTTCCCTCATTTTGAAATCGCTGATAACGGTCTTGAGGTACATACAGATTTTGATACTTCGATTTGTGATCTTCCGAATTCGAGCATTCCAAAAATTCTACCTTTAGTAATTAATTGTTCGTTCTGTTTACTCGTTAACAACCTTCCTTCGCATATGAATTTCATGAAAACTGTTTGAACTGCTTTTACCAATTGAGATATTTGCATGTTCTAACGTGCACTGATGAGATATTTTTCACGTGCTGACGTTGATATATATATATATATATATATATATATATATATATATATATATATATGAATCAAATACGGCCACTTGGCAGTCCCAGTATGTATTTCTAATTCAAGCAACATATTATTTTAAGACACTATAGTAATACATCTACTTCAAATGGTAATTGTCAAGCGAGGCTATTACTGTTTGTATGGCTTTAAAGGAAAATCGTTTTTATTTGGAACTGAAATATTTGCCTTTTAAAATGTGGTTATGGAATGAAAAAAATGTGATACAGTGTTGATTCTATTAGGTTTTTAAATGTTCTTCAATAATATAGGATGAAATTTTTCATATCGCTTATGGAACATGCATGATTCACCGCGTTTTCGGAAATTTATAGCTGTAGGTATTACGGCCAGTATGCGATGTATTACTTTCATAAGTTGTTGATACACCTAAAGGACAACTTTTTGTTTTATATGCTTATTTTATTTCATATTATACTTTATTTTGTTGTTTCTCATAATATTGATTATTTTTTCATTGTCTAAGGAACATGTCACTAAAACAGAGCGAAGGTAAGAGAAAAATAGTGATAAAAGAATTTTAACTTTGTGTGCATCCGACTCCATTGTCATTGTTTCTTTAACTTAAGTGGAATAAAAATGGATCTATTGGAGGAAAAAAAATAAAAATGGCGCTTATTACATGTATTGACCATGTTACTTGAATAAAGAGTTAATTTGCCAAATTTTAAATTTTGAAATGAAAATCTGAATTTAAAATCAAAATTTTTTTAAAGCTTTTGAAGACGAAAGATAGCATTAACAGTCACAAGTTTTATTTTTCAATTTCATGACAATCATGACAATCTCATTTTAAATAAGAATGGTCATTATAATCTTCAGAAACCTTATATATATATCCGTGTAATTACATCTTCTTTTCTTCTTTTTCAATTTTCGTTCTCGTTTTACATCCAACCGAATCCTACCAACCATCTTTCCGGCAGGTATAAGAGACAGCCTTCACCCCAGCCACAAAATCTTCAATTCTCCCAATCTCGCATGTAACGCTAGGATCCAGAGTCTCTCTTAAATGCTGCATAAACAGAATTTTGGGTTGATTGATTGTGTTTATTCACGTCGCATCAGAAGAAACACGAGAGCTGTTGTGACGGTCCTCGTAATTTTGAGCCTCGGTCAGGTGACGAGGCCAATACCTGAGCTAGCACCTCGCTTTCCTAACTTCCACATCGCACCAACGGGAGGGAGTTGAGTCTCACAGATTTGATTTGCATTGATCCTGGCCACTCGGTGGGTCTTCGGGCTACAGTGGCCGCAGAATTTTGAGACTTCCACTTTTTCTCGGGTATAAAAGCCGACGCTGTCCTTTGGCCACTATCTTTAGTCCTTTTTTGATTCTGTTTTTTTTGCGCCCAATTATGGCTGTCATTATAAATTATATCTATTTTCGCTTCTATATGTGATGTTCTATGTACTAATTACCAGTATGAAGATGAAACAACTGAAATGAATAATTAAATTAATAAATGAAGAATGTTACTTTGAAATTCTTTCAATCTCATCTCGTTACAAAAATGCAAACTCTCTCTATATGAAATATTCCTTTTCTCTCTTTTTCCAATATGAAAATTTTTCATTATTTATAGTTACACACACTGTGACGCCCTCCCAACCCGGGCGTCATCTTGTGCCATCACTAGATTCAATTATTAAACACTACGACACAAATAATTAAAGAGACACTAGAACAATCTATACTTAATTTATTAACTTATATTTACTATGACAACAAATGGTTATGCTCTCCAGGGTAAGCTTTCTAATACCTTAGTTCAACCCACCAATAGTAATCTAACAGACTCTTACCACTAATCCTTCCTCGACTGCAACTCAGACTCTGGATCAATTGTTGAAAACACTAGGAAATATCCTTTTAGCAGTAATCTTTACTCGAACCCTCTATTTCAATCTCTAATTCCTCCTTCCTCTTATCTATCACTTCAGCTTCACCTCTCCTACAGCCTCTCTCTTTCAACCTCTCTACCCTTTCAGCTTCTCGTTCAGATACCCTTGCTACTTCCAGTTGGAGTTTATATATTTCTTAACTCAACCACTTCACTTAATTTCTAACTGCTTTACATAATAACTTTACGTATCACGTTTCATTTTTGGTTCGGAAAAGGTTGTGTAGCCAAAGCAATCAATCTCAATTAAAAGTCCCCAAGGTTAGTGAAGAGAAACCGCGAATAGCCCAATGTCACAACACACAAACACGTATATGTATATATATATATATATAATTCAGAACTACAATGTCTCGTAGTTGTTATTTATAATAGAGGTTATATATTTTCTGGAAAATAAAGTAAATTTTAAAGGAGAGGGAAAAAAAGAAAGCTCCCTAAATCTGAATTATCCACATTTTTTATTTTGTGGATAAATATGTTTTGGAAAAGGTATCAAAATAATACTGGCATAAAATAATTTGTATACTAGCTCGATAAATGATCAGTATCATAGAAAATGTTACAATAAAATACATTTCATTAACATAACTTTTCTCTTTGGGAAATTTTGTATCTTTGCAAAATCTGATTTCCATTCTGTCGAAGAGTAACCAAATCGAAATATTTTTTCGAAATAAAAAAAAACACATTCACAAGTCTGTACATCAATCATTTTCACATTTATTGGTATTAGGCATTTTATGTAATTTCTTAATGCTTTGGATTCTTTATTTTTGTTTTTTATTCGATCATAGGCCAAATGTGCTGGAATTTATTGAATGCGTCAATTTGTGTGTGTGTGTGTGATTCCGTTTGTCATGGTTCTTTTAAATATTTAGTGATCCAACTCCTCTTTTTTTTCTTTTTGTAAATTTTGAGTAATTATATTGGTTTCTTTCCTTTTTAAGAAGAACCTCAGTTTTGTTTATTTATTTATTTTGTGAAATATCTTGAGCTTGTAATTTATCTGTTATTAAATTGTTTAAATATTTTTGTTACTATATTAATGTTTTTAATTCAGAATTGCATTTTTCTGAAATATTTTGCTATCATTTTCTTGTATAGAATTGTAAGAACGCTTCTATAATCTGCTTTTGTAAATCTTAAGCAAATAAGTAAATTAATTAAATTTAAAACTTAATTTCCTATAAAAGAATGAAGAAAGTCTCAAGATCACACATACACACTCATACAATATTAATTGAATATTTATAGCATAATTGTGCAAGTGATGCTAAATTCCCAAGAAATGCTTCGCTTTTTCAAAAAAGATAAAATGAATTTCTTAACGTGTAGATAACATGTAATTCCGTTATAATTTTTATTCATCATATACTATAGGTTAAAAATAGAGCATAATGTGGAATTTTTTGAACCAATTGCAGATGTATAATTTCCTATCCAACATATTTAAAAGCTTTTCCGTATCATTTCAGGCATGACGTGGGTATCCTATCTTAATTCAAAGCGTTTTTTTTCCCTTAATGTTTCATCTACAGTTCTCGGTTATAATTTTACGCATCGGTAACAATCCGGTAATGGTGAAACTTTTCGCTGTTAAAAACGCATTTTAGAAAGTTTTCGATATCGAATAAACTAGTTACCTTTAAGCGAAATACTTGCATTTAGATAATTTTATTTCAATCATATAGTTTTTAACGAGTACTTGTCTCATAAATTAATTAAAATGACTGAAAATACGAATGAAAATAATTCCATTTTTGAATGAAGCTCAGCTTTTGGTAATAGTACAAGAATTAATTTATATTTTAGCTCATAAAAAATTAGTTCTTTTATAGTATTTACGTTCCGGACCTTTTTCTTTTTGCGAGAAATAAATTACCACTACGTCAACAATTTAAAAATAAGGGCTTAACTAAACTAACTTACTGAATTTATAAAACATAACATTTTCAGTACTAGTCTTCAGAATTTAAAAGCACACACTTTGTATTTTATTTTTAACATAAGAAGGATCTATCTTTTGAAATATAAGTTCCAGACCACTTGAATACGTTGTAGTATTTATGAACATACATTAAAATTAAGAAATAAAAACTCTAAAATTGTTTTTATCAATTAATTAATTTATGACCGAAACCTTTTAGAAATATATTCCGTTTCATTATGTTTGGAATACAAACCTCAAATAAAAGAGTAAGAACATGTAACTAGGTAACCATTCTCATTTGTTTTCACATTAAAACGAAGAATAAATTTTATATGGTTACTAAAAATTCTCTTTGAAAAAACGATGTATTTTTATGATCACTAATGATGTTTAGAACGCTCTAAGTTGTAAATTATATTTATTTTGTTTTTAGATTCATAAATAAAACATGGGACTTTATCTACGATCATCATTAAATTTTTAAAAGATGTAGCATTTAAAATTTCTAAAATTCTTTCAAATATATTGGTAAATTTCCGTAAAAAAAATTATTTCATATACATAACACCTTTTCTATTGGAAAGCAGAATGCCTAAACATTTATCGTTATTTGTTTTCCTATTAATAAAAGAGTGGATAACATTTTCAGTTAAAATAAGGTAACATGCATGTTGTGGAAAAAGAATGTATATTAATTTATTCAAGTGAATTGCAGATTTATTATGACTTAAAACTACTATTTAAAACACGTTTGAAGTTTTAATTAAAGTAACGTCTATACTAATTTTAAACGTAAAAGCAAAGCTTATAAAATCAATTTAAGAAAGGTTTACTTAGATTTACTTCTAAGTGAATGGTATCATAAATGAAAAAAAGAATAAAAATATACTGATCATATTTAATTTAATTCCATCATCAAAAACTAACTGGCGAATAAAATTAAAAATTTATTTTTGGAAATTCACATGACATTCATTCATTTCGGTTAGTTACATTTTAATAATACTTTTAATACAATAATACTAAAAAACAATATCCAACAGTACTAAAAAGAACATTTGAAATTTTCAACATCATTGATTTTTCCATGTTCAGCAGAAATATTTAAAAGTTATGGTTTTCTGATTCTTTTTATGAGTTAATTACGCCACTTTGAACATTGTATCATGTTAACCATAAATAATTTTGAAAATTTGAGTCGTGATTGTAAGCGCTTTAAGTTAGAATTGTAGAATTTCATTAAGATTGTAAATGGTATAAAATTATAGATTATTAATGACCTTTGGTAAAATTTATTTTTAAAAACCTGAAATAATTCGAAAAGAAATAATTTAAAAGTATTCTGATATAATTTAGTAATAAAATAAAATGTAAGTAAAATTATTTATTAAAGACAAATAACTCTACATTTAATCTAATTATTCCAGTAAAAAGTTTTAAAAAGACAATTTCTCAAAAAACAGTTAATTATGGTTTATTTCAATGTCAATGATAGTGAGAAACATGTTTTAAAAGAATTAAGAGCTGTTTGAGAATATTTTTTTTAAAGTTCCTTAAAATTTCAATAAAAATATTCGAAATAGTCTTAAAATTATTAAAATGGCTAAAAGCTAGATAAAGAAAAATAAAAGCAGAGGGTAGGTAACGAGTATTAAAAAAAGTTCTTTAACCTAGGAATCATGCTCAGAATTTAAAAATATCTCACACACATATTTCAACAATTAACTGTCTTATTAAATAATAATTTCATTAGTTTCAATTACCAATAGTAACTGAGAGATAATTTCAAACATTACTCTATAAAATCACGATGTGTGTTTTCAAATCTTTGAATTGATTTAATATTTATACAAAAAAGTCTATATTTTGAAATAAATGTCTTATGCGCTGTTTAACTCTTTTAATGATAGAAGGAAATCATTTGAATCCAAGCCAAATGTTAAAAAAATGGAAAATGTAGCCAGAATTGATCACCATTACATACATTTTTCTTTCTATTAACCGTACCCTAGGACAAACACGAAACGAACGCATTATCGTAACGTAGAAAGACTGCAGTTTCAAAAACTTTTCTTTGGGTTGTTGAAGACGGCATTTTCTTTCTGCGCTGTGACTGTTTTTCTTTTTTACTTCTATGTATGTATATATCGTTTAAAGTAAATAGTTTCATTTTCTTTCTCAAAACACTCTCACGATATTAGATTCGTTCTACTCCTGTATTGGACTTCAATTTTTGTTTCTAAGCTATTTCTTTCCAGTAAAATCTTGCGATTCAATTTTATAGCTAATTGTGTTTTCTTATCGGTTTGATAAATGGATTCATTTTAAAATGTAACCATGAAGATGGTACAGGGAAAAAAATAAATATTTAAAATGTTTTGATTGAATTATTATTTTTTTATAACAATATTTACTAAATCTGCCAATGTATAAATTAAAAATATTTATAATTTTCAATTTTTATATGTGAACCAAAAATAAGTTTTAAATCCCTTTGATATTTTCATAATTTAAAAAAAATACCAAGATGGATTACAATTGTATATCTTAAATTTAACTTGAAACTCGTACAACATCGATATTTTTGGAATGTACCTTCTTCATTTCATAAATGTTACCTATTTATTCAAGAATATAAATTTACCTTTCTCACTTCAATTTACGAACAAATTTTCACTTTTACCAATTATAAATGCATTCTTTTTAAATTTGATGCATTATTTTCCTGAACATCAACACTGTCTAATCAATTTTTTAAACTTTTTACTAGCTTATAAAACATAAGTTTAATTTAATATATTTTATAATAAAATTATTGGAAAATTACGAGTAAATAAATTTTCAAAATTTTAAGAAAATCGAAACAAATATAATGTACACACCTAGAAAATCATTTTAGTTATTTATATTTCAAATTCAAAATTTAATACGAGGGTATACAGAATGTCTGAGTAAGCAGAATAAATGTATTTTAATCGTTTATTGAAAAACAGAAAGAAATTCCCTCTGGTACCGATATTCTCAGTGCACTATAGTTTATTTTTCAAATGTGTTTGGTTAATCGATTTTTCTAGTGTTAGAATACAGACAGCGTTCAATCGATGTAGAGGCTATAGGAATTCAGCTTGATCAAAATTCGTTTTTGATTGAACACAGAAATTGCTTTCTACCAGCGAATTTTAGCTATTATACATTGATCCATAAGTTAAACTATTTCATCTAACAAATAAAATAGAAAGTTTGTTGATACGTTTGTGTTGGTTTTTGTATCACCGGTCATACCTAATTTCACCATTAATGAACTTGTTTTAAAAATGTAATATTAAGTTTTTTGCTATTGAATCAAAGATAGCTTTGCATATGAATTAAATATCCCCTCTATTGATTAATATGTTATCCTAATTTGAATGGGACCAAGAGTCTAAGAAACTTCCCTCTTTACATGCTTCAGAGTCAAGCATTTTTAATATTCCAATGAATTGCATCTATTTTGTATTTCTTTAATTCCTTTATTGTTCTTGCCACACATTCTGTTCAAAATCTTTATTTAATGATGAATCTGCATGAGAATAAAACATGTTCCCTTCCATAAACATCCAGAAACTGTTTTTGTTACTCACTAAATTTTATATTACGTACAGCTAAATGTTTTGACTTAATATGTTATGTTAGAAGTTCGAAAACTCTAACCTAATGCAGATTACATTTAGTTTTATTTACGTTATACAAACATTTAATTTTATTTACGTAATACAAACATTTAATTTTATTTACGTAATACAGAAGTAAATTTTATATGCGTATATACAGTCACTACCAAAATAGAGTTTACAACCTTTTACTCTCTTTTTGAAAGGCATAAAGCAATATTATTAAATACTAATATGGGTCTAATATTTAAACAAATAGTAAAATGCACACTGCAAAATGTATCACACCAAAAAAAAAATCTTTATATTTTAATTAACTATTTTTCTTAAAAAAATGAGTATGTATCCACTAATGTTTTGCTTATGAATCAGTATTACAGTTTTGTTTTCTTATGATATCAATATTTGATTTCCAGGCGAGAAAATAAATGTTTTTGATATGAGAATGAGCTCAAGAACTGTAACTACTTTTCAAATGAGGAAAATTGTCATTCGAATGTCTGAAGAGGGTAAATATCTACTTGAGATTGAAAAGAAAACTAACTGAAGTCATGAATGCGTGTAAAAAATTATTCAGTAGTATAAAAAATTTGGGCTAATTGAAATTAAACCTGGAAGAAGGAGAAAAATAATCCTCAGTTCGACTATCATTTGAGAATTAGGGAAAACTCCTGTGGAGAAATTTGTAAAACAAATGCCTCATTTACTTTTATAGCATTAGGAATATATGTTCCTTCAGAAACAGTTTAAAAAGTACAAAGCGAAATAAATTACAATGGTCACGTAGCTAGAAGTAAATTTTTCGTTACCAAAAAATATTACGTTAGCGAAACCTCATTATTTCTGGAATAACGTAATATTCTATGATGAAAGCTAAAACAAGGTTTTTATGAGTGATATTCGTTGGTATGTTTAGAGAAGCCTCTCTCTTCTCCGGACTACTTCCAAATACAATTCTCACTGTCAAATGGCCAAGCATTGTCCTGTTATGATTTTTGTAAGGGGCTGTATGTCAGTAAAAGGAATGGGAAAATCATGTTTATCAATGAAATCATGGGTAAATTGAAGTACTTGGATACCTTGAAATATAATTTGAAACTGAATACCTAAAAATATGGTTAAGCGTCGCTATTTATATTTAAACAAGATAATGAACTCTAAACAAACAACTAAAATTATGCAGTCATTGTACAATTATAAAATGCAACTGAATACATCACCTCAATCTCATGGTCACATTATGATTAATTTTAGTTTTGGTAAAAAAATATTGCTTTATGAAGAAAAAAAACCTTGATAGAAATTGTAATTAGGATATAGAATTCTTAAGCCAACATTATAAATTTCTTGAATAAGTTTCATATATTTAAAATTATAATGTTATTAGTAACAATATATTACTTAAGCTTTAATAATTTGGTATCATAATTTGTGAAATATTGAAAAACCTATTGTAATCTGTGGGAATTAATGGTACACAACAAATTAGACATCAATCTTATGATACGGAATCTAGTAATTTGAAGCTACGGTTAAATGACGAGGCATACGGTTAACTGAATTGGCATCTTAATATCTTAGTTTCACACAGTTTATCATGAAAATTCTGAAGTCCCACCAAATTTAATATGCAGGGGAAAACAAGAAACTGTTAATTTACTTAAATTTGGAGTTGATGAAAGGGAGTTTATGTTACAGAAATGTATTGAATTATCTGTATTCGAATAAATCATATTAATTTATCTGAAGGTCAAACTCGCAATAATTTTCATTAGATACATTTAAAGCGCCCATTATTTAAAAATATGGCCATTTCCCCCCTAATTTCTTAATTAATTTGATTCCAATCAGCCTTAGATTGCACAGAAATGACCATTAAACAAAAAAAAATGCGATTACATTACAATCCTGCATACAAGAAACCCTTAAAATAGCAAATGTTTAAATTGGCCGTTAAATTGTATAGTTAAAATATGTTAAATTTCAATTGTAACTGGCAATCAAGTATTACAATTTTATTTCCGATTCAAAAGTGAAAGGAAATTATAAGTTTTTGATTCAAAAATACTAAACATTTCAAAAGACCGTGATTAATAGACTTCATGCTCTTAGTGTAAGCTAGAGATTTACACTAGATTATTGTTGTAACTTATTTAAGAATAAATTACAAAACATAATATAATAGTTATAATTACACTCCAGCGAATACACGACAGAAGCCGCCGGTTTCGTTTGTTTTTCTCTATATTAGAATGTCACGTAAAAAGGTGGAACTTTTCCTATTATCATGATACTTGAGATT
Organism: Nephila pilipes; assembly: GCA_019974015.1. Lineage (NCBI taxonomy): Eukaryota > Metazoa > Arthropoda > Arachnida > Araneae > Nephilidae > Nephila > Nephila pilipes. Next base: position 96,149 of record BMAW01074216.1, read on the forward strand.
TTTTCACGTTTCCGGTTATGAACGTTTGTACAGCCACTAGGTAACGACCCTATAGCGTGAGGCTTCAGTTGCGAGACCCAAGTTTGAGGACAGTTGAAGAATATAACATTCTTAATCGTTTTAAGATGAGATAAAGATTTCAAAAAGAACTCAGGACGATATATATATGCTTATTTTTAACTCTGGAAGTTCGGGAAGAAACGTTTATCTTTCGCTGCGTAACATTGAAGGAAAAAGTAACGAATCGATCATAATAGCAACAGTTTCGTTGTAATCAAAATCCTTATCATGCAGTAGCGTGTTTATTTAGAGATATAATATGGCAATTCAAAACAAAAGAATTTGAAGTGTAATGAATAAGCACCGCAATATATATTTTTCAGTATTCATGTTTAATCTTTGGGTTAACTTTGACTGTATGGTCAAAAGTAGAAAAACTTCTCATCGTAAATAAAAAATATGTAAACGTAATAGTTTTAAATAAGAAATAAAACTTAATAAGCGGCCTCTTAACTTACCATAACCAAAGATCAACACTAAGAATTGTAAGACCTGAGATTAATTAGGATCAAAGATGGAAAGGAATATGGAAAATCGTAGATAACCGGAAAATGGAAGAAAATCAAGTAAAATAAAACATATTTACAGCAAATCATCTTTCTATCAAACAAAGGGAGAATGAATAATATTTACAGATGATAAAAAATTCTACATTGTGAGCTATAGCAGTGCGCTTAAAGTTGTTTTAGTGCAGCTTTGAACCAGCCTGTTAGACAACATAGAATTATATTCTGTTTTCCACTCTGTTGATTATAGATGAAACTAAAATTTTGTTGATTATGCACAGAACATTTTTAAAATTCTCCTTCCCTTTTGTTTCATGCATTTATAGCTAATAGAAATTTTCAGTAAGGAAAATAATCTTTTAAAATATGGGGAGGAAACAAATAAATGTTATTTTAGAAATTTGCAGATCTCTTCTCAAATTAAAAAACAATTATTCGCATGGACTGATTCGGGTTATCCAGAGATCCAAATTAAAGGGTCCGATTTAACGATGTTGTATTGTAAATCAAAGTAAATGAAATATGTTCATTAAATTATTGTAGCAGTTCGGTTGAGTCGCTAGACTCGAAGTGAATAATATAGACTTTGCGATGATTTGTTACCGTATCTCTAGAGTTCATTTCGATTGGTAACTGTTTTAATTTTTAGTCATTCCTCACTGTATAAATCCACCTTAATTGTAGAGGAACAGCAACGTGTCCGTCAATAGAGTAAAAGTGTCATAACGCTGTATCAGCAACACTTCCAAGACTGTCATGTATGTCAAACTGCTGGGACTTTAAATCCTCAAATGGTTTGACATAAATGTAGAGTGGAGTGCCAGCTCAAGCGTCTTTCTCATCATTACAGTATGATTTAATACAAGGTTCGCCGTTATCAGCTTTCGTGCTGCCTTTAAAGACACGTTAATTCGTAACCAACTAATCAATATCTAATCTTCACGACTCAATAAAGTGTTTAAAAAAACTGGAGGCATGTGCCACACACAACTTGACATATTGTATGCATCTCTTCCTTACCGAGGGGTCGATTATACGACGAATGGTTAAAAGAGTGTTTGATGCATTATGAATGAATAAAAGCAGTCCCTTTAATATTTTACTAATCGGAATCACTGTATTCAGATTAATGAATTTTCGATGCCCTTTTTATTTTAGAAAGGCTATTGATTTCCAAGGAAGACTATAGTTTATGATTCTGTACGTCTTATAGTAACCAGTAGATTAGCTAACAACTTTTTTTTTCAATTCCTCTACATTTAACATATACAAGCAAATTTATGCAAAGAATTGAACCGTAAATTTAATTTTCATTACTACGACTAAAGCATTTTCTTAAAACTATTATGCATTAAAATCACCATGTTTTATCTCATTTTTCATATATATATATATATATATATATATATATATATATATATATAT